>VWZN01012601.1:9881-44581 GCA_013396955.1 Regulus satrapa | reverse complement strand
GGCTCCCATCGCGGCTCGGCGCCGGGAGCCGCTCCGCCAGTTGTGTGCGCCGGGCCGGGCCGGGCCGGGCCGGGCGGGGCCGCCCCGCTGTGCGGTGGAGCAGCTGAAGGCCGCCGGTGCTGGGCCTCTCAAGGATCCTGCCGGCTCCTCACGGGCGCTGGCAGCCCTCCGAGGGCCGTGGCAGGGGGGTGCCGCCTGTGCTGTTTAAACTCTCGGGACCGCTCAAACCTTGCTTTGAAAAGAACAATCTGTAGAATGTACGTGTAGGAAAAACGGACAAATGGAATCACAGCTTCCCTTAACTTTGCCACAGATGATACGGCTGCGTGAGAAGTCGGCCATAAAGTGTTAAAAAAAGAAGGAAGTCTAGTGCTCCCAGTGTAGCGGACAGTCAGGTAATTTTCCACATCCAGACAGCAAACTATTTGTCATGAAATCAGATGTCTCCTGAGAAGGCTTAGAAAGCTGCCAACATGGGAACAAACATAAACAGTTTAATAAAACTGCTGGTTTAATAACGTTGTTCATTTTCTTCTGAACCCTCCAGAACAGAGAGACTTGGCTTTAAGGTAAAAGGCTCTGTCAAATCTTCTTGCATAAAAGTGAGATGATGCCTGCACATAATCTTTATAATAAAAAAGATGCCTTGCAGGACAGAAAACCTCAAACATAAAATAATAATTATTTACTCTGTATGAGCTCAGGACAGCTAAAGTAACAGTTTATATGGAAAGATTAACACATTACACGGTAAAGGTTCTGTTTTGAAATTTAGTTCAGAAATAAACTATTGCGTACACTGAAACAAATTATTGCATAAATCATCTGGTCTCGCTCCCGCTCCTGGGTAGTGCTTTTGTTCCTTCCGTTTGGGTGTCCGAGGAGGGAGCACTTCAGTCACTTTTGAAAGGCTTCTGCTTTTGTGAGGTGATGTGTCGCTGTGGCGTGAGGGGGTCGTGTACAAAGGCCTGATATTTACAAGCCCGGTTTCAAACGAGCTGATAGGCAATAATGCAGGTGGTGTTCCCCAGAGGAATATAAGTTGAATGGCAAAATAAAGATGATCTGTGTCTGCAACAGTTAATTTTGTTAACTGACAGAAGCAGATTTCACTTTTTTTGTTGTTATGAAGTGGCTTGCGGGCACAAGCCTCCTCTGTGCTGGATATCTGCAATTCCAGAAGCTGTTCGGTTTCCTTGAGAGTAAACAGGACTTTGTTTATTGCACTCTCAGAGAGAGGGAGATCTTGCTTCAACTAGAAGGCCAGCCAGTCTCTGGCAGGTGGTGAGCAGAGCAAGCAGGTTAGTTCAAGGTGATGACAGACACCTGCTTGCTGGGAAAGTAAAATTGCCTTTTTACTCTCTGATTATTTTTTTTTAAATCATAAACATTCATAAAGTATTCACGGTTTTAAGTTATACGTATTTGGTAGATATTAATGAAGCTATTCTCATCACATGCCAGTAGATGTGGCCAGTAATGGATTCCACTGTGTAGATAGAATCTTAATTACAGTTATTTTTTCCAAGGTCAGAGAGGAAGTGTGAGAGAACTTGACTTGAGCAGTGTCCTTTGTGCACAGTGGCTGCATGTAGACAGCAGTACAGTTCCTAATTTCATACAAGAAACCTATTAGTGTGCTACTGGAAGTAAAGGTGAAAGCTACAGCTAACTCACTATATATATCCCTTTTAAATTGCCCCTGCTTTTGATTGTCTTTAATTAGCTTATAAATCTCCTATGCAGCATATGAAGCTAAGGAAAACCAGAATGCACAACTGCTGCGTCTTCTTGCTCTGTAAAATCAGAACATGGCATCAGCTGTTCTGAGCACACGAAGAACATTTTGTTTAATGTTCTTTATTTAATTGTGTGCGTTTTAATGTGTCGCCTGATGTTCAGAAGATGACATGGCAGTAAAAGAACTTAAAAGCAATGCCAGTGTCACAGTGGCAGTGGGTATTTGGAGTAGTTTGATTTCTGGTACTTCTAAGTCATGAAGAAAAATGAAAACTCCTATGTCCTACTAGGGAAGCACTGAAAGATATCTTGCCAATTTTCCATGAGCTTTGACTTCACAGATAGTGAAGTCACTTCACAGATAGTGAACTTCACCTCGTAGTTCTCACTGGTGATGGAGATAAATGTAAATTCCCTTTATTTGGATGGGGAATCTAAAATCCTGTCCTTAAGTGGCCATCTTGTTTTACTGCAGTGATGTTTCTTGGTTGCTTCCTTATTTCCATCATATGCGTGTCAGAAAACTTCACCTAAGTTTTTCCTAATCCCTTCAGATGATGCAGGATGTTTTTTTCTTTATTCCTCTGCTTACCAGGGCTCAGACCATCATGAAGGCTCGTTTGAAAGGAGCCCAAACAGGTCGTAACCTCTTAAAGAAAAAATCTGATGCTTTGACGCTTCGATTTAGGCAGATCCTTAAGAAAATTATTGAGGTAAGTAAATTAGAATTTTCCTTTGTTTGGCTCACTTTACTTGAAATCCGTCTGTTGTTCCTGTTCTGCTAACTTCAGTGATCTATAGTGTTTCCTGCATGTCTAGGCACACCAGCAGGCAGAAGTTTTGTTCAGTTGGGATTTGTTCCTTTATGAAGAAACCCAGAGCGCTGCTTCTTCCTTTGTGACACGGATGACAAATCTGAGCTAGTCAGAGGAGCCCCCTCTGTGCTGTTCTGTTCTGCCGTATCAGCTGCACTGCTTGAGCTGCTGCAGTGTCCGTGCTGAGCAGTGTCTTTGCTGCCAGGCTGTAGACAAGCTCTTGTCACCCTGTCCTTGCTTCCTGTACCTTGTCTAACACACAAAAGCTGGTGTTTCTCAGTAGAATGGGTTTTAGCTACAAGCACTACAGATCTGTAAAAAGTGGGGGAAAATTGAGTGGGAGGAGAGTGCAGCTTCACGAAGCTGCTTATGTTTGTATGTTGAAAAACAACTTCAGCTGTCTCATAATATTCCATACAGTGTGAAAAAAGAGTATTTTCCTACTGATCCACTTTATTGTTGTGATTTAATCACTATGTATAGTATTTCATGATTAAGACAAATCTTTTGCTGTTTCCATGAGTTCTACAATGTGAATCAGCTGAAATAGTGCTATTTTTTTTTTTTACCAGTCATTTGAGAATTTCAGTTTCCAGTTTGGGAGTAAGCTATTCATATATATGTGCTCTTCAATTTCTTCTCTTTATGCTGCTAGTTATTTATCCTGGAAAAGAAGTAACAATGTGCCTTGTATTTGCTGCCTTTTGTTTTTTAACAGACTAAGATGCTGATGGGTGAGGTGATGAGAGAAGCTGCCTTTTCACTTGCTGAGGCGAAGTTCACAGCAGGAGATTTCAGGTGAGGATTGCTGGGCTTCCTACCTATGGGAAAGAGCTGTCAACAAATTATTTTTTTCCTCTTTTGGAAAAAAGGTAAATTCTTAAAGGCACCTAAGAAAAGTTGACAGTGGACAACTGTTATGTAAAGGTGGGAGACCACTGCAGGAGAGAGAGAACTTGCAGGATGAAAACATATACTCCATTAGAAGGCAAACAAAGTGAAAAGATTAACAGACGTTAAAGACGTAAATAAAGACATGATTAAAGGCAGAACTTTGGTTTTGTCCTTGGTTTGAGAAGGTGTTGCTATTTTGCAGCTTGGAATCAAAAATGTAGGGAAACAAGAATTTATGTCAGCATATTGGACAGTTTGTTAATTTGGTCTTTCTTGTGAATTTGAGGGCTTGGAGTTATGTTTGCTCTTTTCTGCCAGTAAGTCACACAGTGATTTTACCAGCTCTTCTTATCTCCTACCTCACTGACCTTTGTCTCACTAGGGCTAGAGAGGGCTGTATGCAAGAGGGGAAACAAATCCTTTTCCTTCAGCAGGATACCTTAATTGTGTTTTAATAAATTACAGTTCTGCCTGGGGTGTTTGTGCAATTCATTCAGGTGTGCATGGGGAAGTGTTTAAGATTCAGCTGCTGGTACTACCAGCTAATGGGGAAGAGCCGAGTGATCAGTCACAGTAGGAATCTGCGGGCTGCTGAAGTCTTTTTGCCCTTTCATTTGGATACAATATTGTTTCCTGTCCTAACTAGGCACGGTGTTTAGCTATAAACAAGTCAGATTCCACCCTGGAAGTAAACTGACTTCAGCAGAGGAGTTGGCTGTAGTGACCTGTTCTTGGAAGATGACCTTAAGTTACTTTGGAATGCTTAGAGATGAATTGTACAACTCCAAGTTTGTTAATATGGTGCTTAGTGGGTAAATAAACTCACTCATTTATGGTTTGAAAGAACAAATACTTAGAAACTAAAATTAACAAAATGTTATGCCCTTGGTTTGCATTTAAAGCCTTGAAATTCCTTCACTTTCATTGTAAAAGAAATCTACATGTTGATGAGACTCAACATTATTAAAATAATTTGCCAGATAACTGGCTAGTTTTTGAGCTATGCTTTGTAAACCTGGTCTAAGACATTTTTAAAGTTGCATTTCATAGGCTCTGCATCTTTTCCAAACTTTGCTGGAAACCTGTTTCTTTCAAAGCTTCTGTGTTAGCTTTGAAGACTGTGCAATGAATTGCATAGAGAACTGAGCTTACAACATTTCCCAGGTCCTTGCAGCTGTTTGGTAACTGATTCATCTTGCTGAGTGTTAGTGATGAGTTAATGAACCACTGCAACTTTCCTGATTAAAATCTGCGTTTTTTTTTCCTTACAGTACCACTGTGATCCAAAATGTGAACAAGGCACAAGTCAAGATCAGAGCTAAAAAAGACAATGTAGCAGGTGACTCCTTTCCAGGCTATGAGTACTTCAACTCATAAGGGAATTGTAGGAGGAGACTTGGAAGTAGGCAGGAAATGTATCCAAATACTGTGTCCCTTTTTTCTTACTTACCTAATTATAGTAACACTTGTAATTAGTTGCTTTTTTCACATACAGCTTAAGATTTTTGTATTTTTTTTTACTTGCCTCTCACAGAAAAAATGTACGTAAACTGCAGTCCAAATTTCTGAATCTTTGGACAAACTTCGATAGAGGGTTACTGGAAAACAGATCAGGAGTTAAGCACCAACATTAAATAAATTCCAAGCAATTGTCTATCCACAATTGTCTGCGAAGAAAACGAGACAGATAAATCAGGACTGAACGATTAAAATATTCCTTAAGGAAAGGGAACATATTACTAAACAGAAACATAATAAAACTGAATAAACCAGAATACTTCCCTGAATTTTCCGTGGTCTTGATCTCTGCAAACTCAACACGGTTCTGAAGTTCCGTATAAAGTCAGAACCAGCATGACTTAATGGTTCCAAGCTATGTGGGAATATTTTGTAAACAAAGCTTCTGACGTTCCATAATCACAAGCAAATGGGGCAAAAGCGAGCTGTACTTATATCTGTAACCCTTTATATCTCTTACATGTGTTTTTGTTCACTCTTGTCAGGTGTAACCTTGCCAGTTTTTGAGCATTACCAGGAAGGAGGGGACAGTAAGTACAGCCCAAGTGTTTTTGTCTTTATGTACTTATGGCTATTCCATGCTCATACAGAAATGCTGCCATGTCTTAATGGTAAGTCACTTTACGTCATAGGCATAGGGATACTTCCTTTGATGCTTTGCCCTGGTCCTGTGACATGGAGGGATTATTAGGGATTCTTAATAGAATCTACTTTCTTAAATCAGTGAGTTTTTCAGGTGCGGAGAAGACTTGTCTCATATTTGCAGATTTTGAGATTTCTAAGTCTTACTAGAGACATGCACAACATAAATCACTATAAAGACAATTTGTTAATAGGAAAAGGCTTTAACTTCTCACTTGATGAGCTCTTTATATCCCTGTGTAGTGTGTAAAGTATTCATTTTCATCTAGTAAGGAAACACGGTAATAGTAACTTCTTTTTTTTCAGGCTATGAGCTGACTGGCTTGGCCAGAGGTGGAGAGCAGCTGGCTAAGCTGAAGAGGAACTATGCCAAAGCTGTGGAGCTGCTTGTGGAACTGGCCTCATTACAGGTTGGTGGGAGTTAAAAAAGAACAAGATTGCTGGTTTCTCACTTTTCTAAAATGAAAGCATAATTTCTCAGTAGTTGTAGCTTAATCTAGTCCCAGTGCTGTGCACAGTTGCAAACCTGTTTTAGCCATGTTACTGCTTCAGAGAAATCCTTATTCTTTAATGCTAAGAAGAAACTATTTTGGAGAGTTGGTATTTGTAACCACTAATGTGCAGTATTCAGCGTGCTAGCAACATTAGTAGAAAACATTCTGCTCCTGTCAAGGACAGAGTTTGTAAGGCTACATTATAGACTTGGCTTTCAAGTGCTATTTGGTTTTGTCTAGAGAATGGATGGAAATGTTGAATTTGTCTTGTTACGTATTAATTATTTAATCCCATTCCATCAGACATCCTTTATTACTTTGGATGAAGCCATTAAAATAACAAACAGACGTGTGAATGCAATTGAACATGGTGAGTATTTTTCCATTTGGGATGCATGACATTTTTCTGTCTCCATGCAAGACAAGGAGCAGGGTCAAGGGAAGCCACTCTTTCTTGCTAGAATTTCTCACCAGTTCAATCAAGAATGCTTTCTAGAAAGCATTACAATTAAGCATATTGCAAGAAAGAAAAAAATTAAAAGCCTAGAACTAGAGGACAGAGATGAATGAATAGGCAAACTTGAGAAAGTAATCAGGAAATTGTATTAAGAACCTACAGGATGAAAATTTTACAAACATTCTGCAGTCCCTTCTAGTGACTTTGACTTAACTGCTGAAGCCTGTTGACTAGAAGCAAAAGATATGATATTTCTAGGTGTAAGATGTTCTAATAACTAGCATAATAAACTTCAAATTAACTTTAAATCACTCTAATAAACTTTAAAACTGTAATGGTGGTACCCATTGGAGAGGCTGGTGACTTCTTGGGTTTGGCTAGAACAGTCCTTATGTCAATACCCTGGTATTTTTCTCTGATCTGAATTCCTTGTTCTTCATGTTCTTGTTTGTAAACTTGTTTCTTGCCATTTCTTAACTACTACTACAATCCCAATATTGGCTGTGATTCCTTTTGCTGCAGATTCAAGTGCTTTGATTGTTTCAAGCTGCTTTCTGAGTTTTCATGTCCTGAATGTAATAATTTTTGCATGTACACAATAATGTATTTCAGTCTGTGTTCCAAAATCATCCTTTTCAGCAGCTTTTCAGAGACTGGTTTCTTTGAAGGTCTTAACTGCAGCTTATCACTGAGAATTTGGCTTCGAAAAGGTTTCCTCTGCAGCCTTCCAAATAATTTTGGTAGTGCTGGTAACAGGTTTCTTCTTTTAACAAATGATTCTGACACAGAGCTCACACAGTTTGGTGGTAAAGCTACGTGTAGTGTCTTTCCTTTTGTGACTTGTTGTATTTGAATATTTGTTTTCATGATGGCCTTTTTAAACAGAGATAATTCTGAGTAAAGGTGTTACACTGAACAGAAGTTTCTGAAACAATCTGATGGAAGAACATAGTTTTAATTCAAATTTTGCCCACTTCCCAGGACTTCATATTTTCTGTACTTGTCCATCAGGAAATAGTATGATCTTCCATGAAAGACATAGATTTGCCCTAGCCAAAAGAATTACTAATTTCAGACATCATCTGTTTGTACATTAGATAACTTCCTGGCTAATACCAGCAGTCCCAGCTTCCTTATTTTTTTTTTTTTAGTGATTATTCCCAGGATTGAGCGTACTCTTTCTTATATCATCACAGAACTGGATGAACGAGAACGAGAGGAATTCTACAGGTATCAAAAGACTATACTGGTCTTCTGCTAAAATACACCATTCTTCCAAAGGCAACAGTTAAGAGAACTGTTCACCAAATCTGGCAGCAAACACTGTTAAACATGAGCTCATTCTTACTGCACGTTGAGTTTCCAGAGCTCACCAAGTACTTGTCTGAAAGTTTTAAGTGAATCCCTTCCACTGAGTTGTGTCATTGTTCTTCCAGAGGGAATGATGTGATACAGCAACCTGAGGTGTTCTGCTTTAAGGACACCTTTGCAAAAAAGTCAATGTTCTGGGCTACCTGAAACAAAAATGACAAATGTGAAATGAAAGAAAGGGGAATGGACTTGATTAAATACAAGCAGAACAGTATGTTTAGGGTCAAGAATATAATTAATATTTTGGTTAAGTTTTTCAATTGCAGCAGCTAGCAAAAAAAAGCCTTTTGTTTTTGCCATTTTGCAAAGTTTGACTTTTGTTACAGAATTTTTAGTTTCCTGTGCAACTTTTCCAGGTATTTTTATCAAATCCAAATTGTATGGCCTAGCTACTAATCTGTTGTATGAAAACATATTTGCTTCACGGATAAAGCTGCATTTCTCTTCACAGGCTTAAAAAGATTCAGGAAAAGAAAAAAGTCTTGAAAGAAAAGTCTGATCAAGAACGGGAGCTGCGGAGGGCTGCTGGTGGGGAAACAGAGCCAGCCAATCTCTTAGCAGAAGAGAAGGATGAAGACCTTCTCTTCGAGTAACCCTGCACAGTTGTATGTGGAACAGGGGACCCAAAGTACACAATGTCCAGTTGCAATGTAATTCAAGATATGTTGCCTCCAATATACTTATGTGGCTTCTCTTTTGGTGTCCAAGTACTGCATTGAATGGATTGTGGATTTCTCCGGGGAGATTAGAAATCTGGGAACTTGGCTAGAGCATAGGAGGAGAGGCAGAAATGGGTCAGATGCTTTACTAGCAGGAAAGCCTTCTCCATGTTCAGCCTGTTTCTTCCCTTAATACGAATGATTGTTGATAGCTATTTTTTTTTTGAGTGGCTCTGGAGTTGCCTAATCAGATTGATCTAATTGCACCCCTTCCTAGTACAAGCAGAAAAAAAATGTTACTTAGGGAGGAAGATGCATGTGATGTTCTTTGCTGCTGAACAAGTAATTTCAAGTTGCTTAGAGCCAGTATTGGCACAGCTGAAGTCAAATGCCTGTAAAGGAAACTCCAGTTTTCTAACCTGTTCGTGAAACCCGCAGTCTTCAGTGATATATTTTTGTTGCACGGTTGTTACCGTTGGCCTAAAATATCTACAGTTTTAATTAGAGGTTCTGCCAACTTGTGTACTGTCTGTGCTAGAAACAAGTGTAAATTTTAACTGCTAAAATACCTGGTGTCCAGCTCGAGTTGCTAGAAGGTGACAGTCTTAAAAGCTTGTTGTGTTGATTTCAAAATAAAAGCTCTGCTTTACCCTTTACCCATGACGTGGAAACCACACTATCTCTTACAGCTTGTGCCCACATTTACTTAGTATTTACTGCTTTAAATAAGTAACTATAGAGAAGTGGCTCCCTTCTGCCAAAAGCACACAGAAACAGCCATCAACTACACGTTGCTGAAATTGCCATTGCTTCAGCAGGCTGGCCAGCAAAGCAGGGTTGATTGTCCAGCAGTCCATCCTTCCCGTGATTCTCATGTCCAGGGTTGGAGGACTCCAGGAGAGTGGCTGATGAGCAGGCTCTCACTAAACCCTGCTCAGTCTGAAGAGCTGCTTTCCTAAAGACAGAAGCACAGAATCATTTAGGTTGTAAAAGACCTCTAAGATCATTGAGTCCAACCTTTGAGCAATCAGCACCTTGTCAGTCCACAGCACTAAGTGCCATGTCCAGTCATTCCTTGACCGCTTTGGTTGTGTTCTTTTCCTCGAAGAGGAAATTTCAGTCAGAAAATTTTGCAATCAGCAAACTGAACACATGCCCCAGAACTCATGCTACTTCATGGTTTCTGCTACTCTAAGTCTAGCCCATTCAAGGTATCCATCTTGATTTAAACATGACCTAGCACTTAACTGTAGATGCAGGGTAACTGCAAGAAATAAATTTCTATTAACATATGTAAAAAATAGTTCTAGAATTGTATGAATAATGAGGCCATTTCTTTTCTCCTGTGAAGCCACTGACAGCACAGTTGAATAGTAAGTCCATAGTCTGTTTGAAGATACAGATCCAGCTTGAAAGAGATACACTGGAGCTTGGCAGACCTGTTGTTGCCTCTCCCACAGCATGGATGGTATCAGAAGGTGCACAGAATATTCTGTACAGCACTGATGGGTCACAGCACGTTTCACACATTCAGCAAAGTGGCAGAAAGAAGACTCCCAAGATTCACTACAAGAAGTAAAATTGTACAGTGATTTATTTTAAATCTAGAAATATTTTACATTTTTACATTAGTGTGCAGTTCATGATGTCTCAAAATACAGAGTGCAGATAAATGTATAAAAGTACAATGTGGGGCTAACCACAGGTCTCAGAAAAGTTACCTTAGTTATTTAAGGCATGAAACCCCCCCATCTAGTATTTTTTGAAGTCACACTTACATTCAAAAATTCTTTTATGCAATTCATCTAACATTTATTTTAAATTAAATTTGGACTGGTAAAAACCCATCATTTCAGTCTGATACAGGTGACTACGCTACAAAGCCTGGGATAAGGTTGAAAAGTTTTACCAGAGAAGTGTATGTATTTTCTTTCATTGTTGAGGGAACTAGCACACGATCTTCATTAAACAAGACAAAATAATTTCTTACACAAGGTAGTTCCAGGTCCAAGCTGGCAGCAGATTCACAGCCAGGTACATATTTCAGTGCTGCTCAAGCTCTTCCTTTCAGCAGGAGACAAAGCTAACACTGGTTAAAAGCTATCACAGCACCTCTCTGGATATCAGTGAATTCTGTGTGCCTTGGGAATTAAGAGAGTAGAGCTGAACTTCAAGCAATATGCTTTAAGGTCTATATTCAAAAGCTCATTTGTATAAAAACAGATTCTGTACACCATTTTAGAAAAACTGGGGAGACGAACATGAAAGACATAACATTGATGGCATGATTTGGTGAGACTGATGCTGCCTATAAACACTGAATACCTGTGGGGGTTCAGCAACCACCTTGAGCTGATTGATTGTGACTGGCAGAATTTGGACAGCACCTACATAACTGAGCTAGGTTAACCTTACTCAACATGTTTTACTGCTTTCCACCTCCTTGTCCAGAAACATTCAATACCCGAAGGCCTAATATATCTACAATCATCTTTCTTCAAAAAAGGGTAGAATCAATGCAGGTTTTCCAATATACCTGAACAGAAACTGAGAACATGCCTGCAATGTGAGGCAAAAAGCCATAATTTTGAATATCCAGCTCTTAGGCCAACAGTAGCACAGAATATTATTTCTAACACTGACTTGAACTAAGTTATTCAAGTTTCCACCCCATTTTCTTTCTGAAGCGTCATTACTTAATCCCACTAATTACTTGATTTTCAACCCTAAATATTAATTAAATCAGCAAATAATTTTGCTTTCTAGCAAGACAGAATGCACTCTATACTTCCAATTTTTCAATTCAAAAACGTACTGATTATTAGTTCAGTACCTAAGACAGTTATCTGAAAATTTCTTTTTATCTGCTCTATACTTTGAGCTCCTTAACTATAGGTGTGAATTTGTTCCACTAACATTTTAAGAAAGAATATATGCAAGACAGAATGGGAAACAGTAACTACTTTTTTATCCTTCAACATTAGACAGGTGTGAACTACACATTGACATAACTCCAGTGTTTTACCTGTAGGAACAAAGAAACGCTATGGCTAAAAGATATTCACAGTTAAGGTCCTTTGTGCTACCCAAACCCAAACCAGCCAAGATACTACTCTTCATTTAGTGTCAGCAACAACAGCTCTACTGCAGATGCACAGCCACAGTAGTTAAAACTTCACAGCCAAAATCATTTAAGGATGCAGAGACGTTCCCACCTGCTTTGCAGAATGCATTAGGGTACATACCTTACCTTTTGTTCCCTTGTTTCAAGTTTTTTGTTATTCCCCTTTATTGTGACTTCTCAGTCAGTTACCAGTGTTTTACACATTTTCACTGCAGTACAGAGCAAATGCAGGACAATGTTGGCTAGTGAATTACAATACTCATAGCACAGTAGCTACATTCAGCTATTTTAATTCCAGTTAGTTGTCCATTAGTCCAACAGCCACAACATGAACCATTTGCAGAGATTAAGAAACCCCACTGTCTTCCAATGTTGAGCACATCAGTCTGTATTAGTCAGTATTCCGTTATAAAACATGAGAATTTTAGTTGACTTTCAAGCAGCATGTCTTATAACTGTGTATTTTCACAAAAATATAACCTCTGCCTTTCTATCTCTACAGGCCTGTGAAAAACAGCGGCTCCAATCAGTCAGTATGTTTTAAAGAAAATACCATAAAAATATCACATCTAAAAGTTCAATATAATCATCATCTTGATTGGACCTAAAGTTACTGTGCAGTCAAATCTGATTTTAAAAGTCTGACTAAAAAGACACAAGGATCGAAATATTTACATTATACACATTTTTGAATTACAGTGCTATTAGAAAGTGGAATGTTTGAGAAATAAAATATTAACTCAAGCCTCACAGGGCAGCTCCAGACCAGAGGAACATCTTCATTCTGTGTATTTTTTTGAACAGAATGTTTCTCATCGATATTTTTCACATGTAGAGTATTTGTCTGCCCAGTGATCTGTAGAATTATGCTCCTGAATTAGCATCATGTCCCACAAAGTAATTAAGTTAAGTGTTAAATAACATTCATATTTATAACTATGAGACAGCATGGACTATATATATATATACACACACACAAACACACTTAAAATCTTTGTCCTAAGGGTGATTCTAAGTTAAAAAAGGTGGATTTATGTATAAAAGTAGTTGCTAGAAAAAAATATATCTAAAGCTTTAGAATTTAGTACTGACATGGTCTCCATTTCTAGACCACAGAGAAAGAAAACCTGGACAATCTTTAGATCACTTCAATTAGCTCACAAGCTGACAAGCGTATTTTTCAGTAATACGCAATTTCACTGGCAAAGGATGATGCCACCGAGGTCTAGAGCTCACATGCATTTATAGTAGAATTGGGCAGACCTACACATGATCTGCTTGGAAAGGTAACTGGATTGAATCCCATTTGTCCCTTGGAATTGCTCTCATCGTAGCCAGGTAGAAGGTACCCACTGGGGTTCTGTGTCGAGCTTATTGATTAACCGAAGTAACTCCTGGTACGCCTTATCGAGATCAGAATTCACAATTGCTGTATCAAAGTAATGGCCGTTGTTCTGTTCCATCTCCCTTGTCTTCTCTATGATTTCTCTCAGCTCTTCTGGCTGCAATCAGAAACAGAGAGTTAGTGTAGGTGTGTACGCCTCTCCCCCACAGCAGCAGGAGGGAAAGGGAACATCTCTGTCATTTTACACAAACACTCATGGTGCTGCTATTGGGTGCTGAACTTCACAGGAACACTCAACCATGATCCACATTTGAAAGCTAAAGGGCCTTCAAGACAATCCTGACTGACTGGCTCTGAGTGGCAAAGAGTAAAGAACTGCCCAGGCTGAAGAAAATGAGGAAGATGCAGCACTGCTCACTGCGCACCATGGATCTCGCTGAAGGGGACTGGAGACAGCAGAGATGGCGTAAGACAAAGTCAGAAGAGTGAAGACCAAGGCAGCATTCCACTGGCACTACCAACAGCCAAAGGAGACAGACAGCTGTCACTGGTGGCAGTTGTTCAATACACAGCAGTGAGAGCCACACGCAGAGTTACACATTAAGTTGACCAAATCACCATCAAGTGAATAGCATTGCAGAAATATGGAAAACACCGTTTGGGAGCTAGAAGGGAATATGTCAAAAGCAAGAATATTGCAGCGTAGATATCAAAGGCAGAAGTAGAAATGTTTTGAGTTCAGAATTTTTCTTACACCTAGATTCTAAAAGTGTGTTTATTTTTATCGACTTAATTTTGTATTGTATAAAGAAATATTCAGGTGTAATTTTTGAGTTAATATTCTAGGGAGGATATTTCAAAAGGAACTTCAGGCCTTCAGGATTTTTTTCTTAGTCATTACACACTCTTGATAAAATCAGAGCAACATCAGGGCATACATGCAAGAAATACCATTTTTTATTAGGGAAATGGTTTAACTCATGCATGCTGGGTAGCATGTACCAAACTGAAAGAAATACAACTCCAGTGCAATTAATCAGAAAGAAAACAGGCACAGTGTAACACCAAGAAATGCGTTTTTATTGCACATGCATTCCTTGACTACTGCAATAAAAATCCAGAACATACATAAGATGCAGTATTTACATAAAATAAAGTTTCCTTCATTGCATAAACATGAAGGAGGAAACACCCATTCAAAGACTATTATTATATTTGACTCAGGGACAGGGGGAGGAAAGGAAAAAATTGGAAATGTAATCCGTTTGAACACTTGGACTTGAATGGACTTTTAAAACTTGCACACAAGTAATAAATCACCCTTGCACCAAACAAGGGGAGCAAAACAACACAGCCATAGAACACAGTGATTATTATTCCTGATCAACAGCTCTGTCAGGAATAACTGTGAGTTATGCTGGGAAGATTGTTTTTCCTGCATTATACTCAATTACTTTGAAGATACTGTGGGGGGCAAAGGGTGTCCACCAATCACTATGGGGTAGATTTCAGTTAAAAAGCTGATGATGAACCTATTCCACTGCCTGAGCAATAAGCACTTGGTGTATCATAGCCTGATAAGGAACTTTTCTGAGCTTTCAGATGTCCTGGTTTAATCTTTGGCTTTCAAGTCCATTCTGCAGAACTAACTTCTGAGTAACTAAATAATCTCATACCCTCAGATCTTGGACATGACTGGTTAAAAATGAAGAGCGATCCCACAGGATCAAGCAGTAAAATAATTTTATCAGAAGAGTTTTGGATTTTAAGTAAATGCTTTTCCAAAGGCGTGAAATTAAATGAAAACCCATAATAGTCCTTCGCTCCACAGCCAGGTTAGCTTGAGGACAAAACTGGGTTTTCTACAGTTTTGAAATAAAAGGTCATGTTTTTGTCCTCACATGCAGGGATCCCAATGAAGAGACACTGTGCCCCAGGATTACTGAATTAGCAGTGCATTTCCTTGTCTGATACCTCCCACATCTCTTTTAGGCAAAAGCATTCTGAATGAACCCTTCCCTTAGCATGGTCTGCTACCAACCCGGAGCACAACTACACTGGTTCACTGCAGTGGCAACTGCCAGCGCCACCACCATGTCCCCAGCCCAAGGAAGGAATGTGCATTTGTTCAACAAACTCAGCATGGTTTCAGAAGAAGTGTAAGATGCCTTACCTTAGGATTTTTCCCTTCTTTGGCCAATAAAGCACGCAGTCGCTCTTGTGAAGGCGGTGCAACAAATATAATATATGGCTTCAAGTCAGAGTTACGTAGTGTTTTCAGTGACTGCAAAAACAGGATTAAATATTTAACAGTTCCACCCAGGAAAAGGGCATTATTGGTTCACTATTCTTATGCTATAATGGATAATATACTCTTCAGACACAACAACTGCACAGTATATTAACAGCAGTAGAATTAATGGTAACAGTATTCAAAACTCAGACACAATTTCCCATGAAATTTATATTCCAACATTTTTTAGCTTAATGAAACTGAAATATTTACTTTTGTTCAAGAATATTCTTTATAACGGAAGTAACAGATCTTTGTGCACCATAAGCAATGAAAAGGTCAGCTACACTGAACTATCTTACAATGCTAAATAAAGGTATCAGCTTTGAACTTTAAATATTACAGTTTCCTTGAAAAACTACAGTTTAACCTTTTCTCTTTTGAAAATTACAATACACGGTATCAGATGCACTATTAGTGTATGCATAGCATTTTGTTTTGTCACTTTGTCTTGGGATAAACAACTTGTCTGAGATAAAATTTTTATAGGCACAGAATTAGATAAAATTTTAGTTATGAATTGTCATCTCATGACACGCTTTGTAATACCCATGAGCTATGCTAGTAAAGTATTACATGGTCTCAACTGGTGATGACTTATTGATGACTAATTATAGCTTCAATACTACCAGATTTTCTGATGTGGCTGAGTTTCAAGGCTTCTTTTTCAGCATCTACAACAGCAGCAAACCTCATACGTATCGTATGTATCAGAAAACAGGCTGCATTTTAGGACTTGGCTTCTTGACTTAATTTCCAAATTGAGGTATGAAAGCACAGTTTTTCTCTTCATAACCAAAAGGTCACAGCTAAATGATTTTTCCATACTGTTGATGTGATGCACTTCATTTCTGAACTGTATCTGGTAACTGCACAAACATTCTTGAAATGCAATTTCCAAGTATAATCACAAACAATGTCCCCCTCTATCTTCAAAAACCCCAGAGATCACAGAGTAATTAGAAGATGGAGAGACACAGATCTTATTTTAATTAATTTTTTAATTTAGATTGTTTCCAGATACTTAAAGCTGGCGAAAACTAAGGCCCCTATCACCTGCAGCACAGATAACGATGTGCATATTTGCAAACAAGGAACTCAGTAGAGTCAGCTGAGCATCACTGAAAGAAAACCTGGCACAAGCATGAATATGCTTATGGAGTTTTACAGATCTTGAAAACACACTCATTTTATAAACCAGATAGAAGTCTATAGATATTCACAGTAGCTTCTACAATTAAAACATGACATGAGCTATGCCTACCTGGGTATGAAGATTTAAAAGGCATATCTTGCCCGAGTTGATGACTTGCCGCACGGAGTCTATGCTCGTACCGTAGAGGTTCTTCTCAAACTCTCCATATTCAATGAACTTCCCTGCAGCTATGTCACTCTCAAATGCCTGTCGGGAGATGAAATGATAATCCCTGCCAGCCGCTTCAGTCTCTCGCCTACTCCGAGTAGTATCTACAAAAAAGAAATTGAGACGGTGATCCACGTACAGAACTGAAGAAAAGGAAGAGTTTTTCTCTTGGCAGACATACTGCCAATCATGCAAGCACAGCCCCCATACCCTCCCCAGCCTAACCCAACACAGGAAACATCCATGAAGTCCATGTATTTCATTTTCTACAATAGATGTCCCTGGTCAGATTTAGTTGTCAAACTTAATTTAGTGGACTCTTTTATGTTATCTAGAGGGAAAAAAAATAGTAAACTGCAAAAGGGATAGTTTCAACTGTGCAGCTGTGTTCTAAATGTGGAAATATAATTGTTTCTCAACAATATACATTGCTAAGTTGTTTGTAAACATAACCTATGGTACATTAGACATTACTAGGGGTTTGGGAAGGCACTAAAGGCACCTCCACCTAAATTCAGATTTATGCAGGACATTTGATTAATTTTTTTTTTTTTCCCCAAAATACTGATTTCTTTTTGAACCTCTGTAACTCACTCCAGTTTTATTCAAACCTATATGAATGCATGTCCCATAACGCCTCTAGAACACAGTGCTTGTAACACTGGATTTGCGATAACTTCCCCTTTTTCACGATGTCACTATATCCTGCCCAAACCCCCAAGCCTAATGACTATTTCCAACACAGCAGGGTGTGTCTGCAGCCAAGGTTTAGAATGAGGAACCCTATCTGCTGTCACACTCACGGGGCACGGCGGAGGCAAAGCGATCCACCTCGTTGTTCATCAGTCTCTGCCGCAGCTCGTTCTGCCCGCAGTTCTGGGGGCCGATCAGAACGATGGGACGCTTCCTATTCGCCGGCTGATGGTACAGTGACATTTCCTCGTAGGTCAAAATTTCCTCATTGTCATAATCTTGAGAGAGAACAATGTAACAGTCACCACACACTCTACTGCCTATGCCTTCTATGCATTGCCCGTCATGCAGCATCAGATTTCAGACAGTTCCTGACTCTCTGCCCAGCATCTAACTCTGAGGCACCAAAGCAACAGAAGCCCAAAGACTATCATGTGCCCAGTAAGATGAAAACGTTTTTCCCTTTCTTTGGAAAAAAAAATAATGTTTCCACTTACTACTCTTCACATAACTAGTAGCATAAAACCGATTTTTTTTTTTTTTTTTTTTGCTAAAAACCAAGTTTCCAGTACATGAGTTACACTTTATACCCAACGGCACCAACCATCATCCCAATCCCAAAGTACTTCTGTAAGAATGTAGTATAAGTAGCCTATAAAATCTGTGAAGAAAGTTTCCAATAATGAAATTTACTTATCCAGAGTGGGATAATATTACAAACCTGTAATAAATTGGTTTATCAGTGTAAAATTAGAAGTGCTTCTATGCCTAAAAAGCTATGTGTTTTTTCCCCTTATAATCTGATCTTTTATTAAAGACAGTAAATGACTTAACAAATCCTTCCACTTCTTTTACATCTTTCACTAAATGCTACAACACAACATAGAATTGCTCTTACACAGAACTTCTTTTATGGTTGCTTATAACTACACACACTGTGCAAAAGTTGTTCCTTACCATCATTTTTATTTGCATTGTATAAAACCTTTTTCCGTTTCTTTTTGTTTTTCTTCGCGCACCAGAGCTTTCCTAAAATAAAAATTAGGACAATCAAACAGACATACAACAAAAATCTTCCTATTCTGCCCATGTTTTGGATCTTTAAAGTGGAGAATTTATTCTGCAGTTTTGAGAAGATGTAATAGCCTTTTGTTGACTACAATGCTTCGGTGTATTAAGCAAATGTCAAGGACTTCAACCAAGCCATGGCAGATCAAATTCTTTATGAAAAAAGGGGCTTTCCAAATTCTCTACATCATTCTAATTACATCACACATGGTTGAGAAAAACCCAAGTGATTTACACAACAAAGTGTTAAATTCAGACCTGTATTTACATGAAGAATTTCAAAGAATCATCCCAACTTGTATTACAACAAACCAAACACATTAAGAGATTTTTCTACAACTCCACCATGACAAGGTCCTGTGTAGCACTAATTGACACTGCTACAAAAGGAGGTTTTTTCATTTGGGAAGCCTGTATCCCACCTGATTTTTCAGGCTCCTTGTCTTCTTCTATGGTTTGCTTCATTGCTTCTCTTTGTTGCTGAAAACTTTTTCCTTGATGCATTAAAAAAAGCACAAGACTCATTAACACTTAGAAACAATTTCCATGCTTTTTCATAACAACTTACTCATTTGACTCTTTCCTAAGCTTTTACATCTCTGAACGTTCTAGTGAAATGCAACATAAATAAAATTTTAAGATAAACAAAAATTGTTGCAAAACTGATTTTTAGTTCAGGAATACATTCATCAAGAGAGACTTGCAGAGCATTTGTTGTATACTAGACAGTTTTGCCTGGAAAAGTGAAAGCACTGGAAAGACTACATTTCCCCACAACGATAACGTAATTTTCTAATTATTTTTGTATGTCAAAAATGTGCTCTATTTATATTACATACTGTGAACTTCAATCTAAAATAGATTAGCCTGTATTTAAATCAGTGTTTCTCTCAACTTATTCAAGCATTATAAAGTTACAGTGTGATATTCTATGGAAGTTTGTTCACCGTGTTTAACAGAGCAGCAGATCTTTAATGAACTAGGCTGCAATACATATTGCAATGTAAAAAAATCACGAACAGACTCCAGTGTCTGAAAACCCTGTTACCCAAAGGCCACCAACAGCGAGAAAAGAAGTCTGTCACAAGTAACTGAAGCCCTTTGCTATGTGAAAACATTCTGAAAAGTGGCCACAAATAGATACTGGATCAAGCAGTTTATTTTAAAAAGGTAGGAAACCTCAGAGCTACTCCCACCCCCAGAGAACAAGTGGGCTGCAGTCTCACATCTCTGCTGCAGCCAGCAGAGGGAACTCTGAACCTGCAGAGTCCCCATGGTGGAGGAATAAAGGAAGAGGAGAGCAGCCCCTGAAAGGGGCAGTGAAAGCAGCAGCTTTACTCTGCGTTTAACTGCAGGCATGGCGACGCCCAACAGTAGGCTCTGTTGCAAATGGTTCCAAGACACAGATACATTTAAGGCAACAGATATTTAAGAGTACACAAGTCTTTGAAAACCTGTGGCTATGATAACTAGCTTGACTGACAGTCCCGCTTTTTCTAGAGCTTTATTTACCAGGGATAAGACCTGCCAATGGCTGATTATCTTCATCTCCATCTCTGTAAGCCTGCCACCAGTTTGGATCTTCTTGACTGATCACATGGAGTATGTCTCCTTTTTGAAAAGACAGGCCTAACTCTCGGCAGGGGACGTAAGGGTCATCAGAGGGATCATAGTCAAAATGTGCTTTCACGTGTATCTGTAGGAGATCAAACATTAAAGAAAAACATCCCTGTGACTTCTGCATTAGAGCTACAACATATAAAAACTCCAAGCTTCTATAAAATGGAACCTTTATCTGGGGCATACATGAGGTACTGGAATGGAATCTCGCATTAGCAATGGAAAAGACAGTTATGCTAGGCTGAACAGAAAGGCTTGAATTTAACATGTCATTTCCTCACCGTTGCTGGAGACAATCTGCCCCAGCTACTGATATAAGTTCTCTGGATTCAAAAACTATCAGAGGTATTCTGATTGGTTAAAGTACTTAATAAATACACAGACTGAAAACCATTTGCTGGGCTTTAAGTGAAGTTTCACTTGTGAAGTATTTTGTCACCCATCATTAATGTCTGGGCATTCTTTCCTCAAACTATAGTTAAAGCTATGTTTTCCTCCCAAAGCATATTTGCAAGTTTTGACAATTCAATTTTTTTAATACATACACACACACACACACATACACACACATATATATATATATACACGCACACATACATAGACACACATAAAACACAAAAATTCAATATAAGAAGCTCAGAATCACACAAGGTTCTACTTCTACAATTTCTTCCAGAAACGGAGTTAAAAAAATCATACTAAAAGTTTTGGTTTAAGATCATTAATCATTTTCAACAGTTAATTCAGGTGTTAGTCTGATAACAATTAAAATGGCTAAGTTTTGGGTTTATTCCACAATGTAAAGGATCTACTGATGAACTTTTTTACACACTACTGGTAAGACCAAGTAAGTTTGACATTGTAGAGCTACTTACAACTGTCTCCTTTGCAGGAGGTGGCTTGCTCTGCTGACTGGGAATCAATACGAAGGTCAGAGTACCATGCATGTCAGCCTGAGAGGAAAAACAGACTCTTCATACACAATAACAAAATATGGCTTAAGGTTAAGAACTTCAATAAATAATGTATTTTTAGAAAACGCTTTAAAAATTCCCATTAGAAGTTATTCCTAACTATTCTACCCCTTAGCAGGTTTAAAATATATAGTACAGATACAGATGCAGTAACTCAGGAAGACTAGAATGCTAAACGTTGATACTTAGATTTTAAAAGCCTAGCTTTCTTGAATATAAACTACTTCTATTTGAAATGGAGCAGCTGCCATTCTGTCAAGCAGAGACTTAGGAGAAATGGGTGATTGTTCTGATCAAACAGAACAATTGTTCTTGTTCTGTTCAAAAATACCAACAAGTGGGTCTGCACTGGAAGGAAAAAATATACCACAAAACCTAATTTTTCTAGAGTTGCTTAGATAGAACAGTACTTTCAAATCTCAACATTTCTACTACGATTTTATGCTGTTAACATTAGTAAAGAATACAAAACACAGTTTAAAAAAGTAGCTAACATACTCAAGTCTTGTATATGTAAAGTGCTCAATACCAATAGTCATCCTTGATAAGAAAGCCGAACATAATAAATGTCTTGTCTTTATCTTGTTTACTTGCTTCCATTTGCAGAATGTGTTTGCATACATAAAAAATATCTCGATAAAGTGCAAGAGACAACCTGTGACAAGGTCTACAGGTGTTTCACTTCCTATACACCATTCTATGAAGCACAACACAACAATTTATCCTGTATAAAACCAGAAAATGCATCTATCTCAAAAAATTCAGAACTAAGGTTAAAATAAAAATAATTGTAACTTGAACATAACATAATGAGGCTGCAAGAAAGGAAAATCCAAGATTTTCAGTCAGCACGCATAGTTCCATGAGGAACGTTTATAATCTCAGTGATCATGTGAAAAGCCTAGTCTAAAAGTCACATGTAGTTTATTATCACTTGAGTAGCAAGTAGTGAGGTAAAACTAAAGAGTGAAGTAATTTCTTTCTCCTGTGCTTGTCTGAAGAATTTTGGGGTGTCTGAAACATTTTAGAACTTAATTTCCAGACTACAAAATAAAAATGGCCACATATAAAGCATCTAAGTATTATTTTAAATTAGTTGCATTGAGAATATATTTTTTTAATCCACAAGGTTGTGTTTATTTTCTTAATTTTCAGCAAAATTAGTTACTCTTATGCTGATGGTTTGTGGCTTTACACCTTTTGTTTTTTAACCCTAGGTTGAAGGAGCTGCTAAGCAGCAGAATAAACTCCCCGCAGAGAACTAAACTGCCATACTTGAACTACCTGTTAATCACCTCCAAAACACTCTTTTCTGAAACACAGGACTTAGCTAAATATGGCTTTTAAAAAATACAGATGGCAACAGAGACAATTACAAAACAAGATAAATCTCAGAGCTGATCAAAAAACCCACAGACATCCAAGGCTTCTGAGAGAATTGTATGCATCTTTCTAATGGATTTAAAAACAGTAAAACAAAAAACCCGAACCTCACACATTTCTGCTTCTACTTCCTTCCAATTGATCTCACTGTATGAAATAGATGAAAAATTTTAACAGCAAATTTTTTTTAGAAGTCCAACTGAAGATGGAAATTGTCCATTAAAAACCAGTGTCTTACTGTACCGTAAGACAACTTCATGTATAGAAATTGCTACCTATACTTCCTACAGTATACAACCTACAGCTGAACTTGAGTCTTTGTCCTGATTCTGATTTGTCTCTAGAGCATAAACCTAAGAAATTTGAAGATTTACTAAATATGTAAATTCAGTACATAATTCTCCCCCAAAATTCTCTCCCTCCTCTTTTGTTCTCCCCCAAACTCTCTAATAAATAAGTCCTAGTTGATGCTTCTAATGTTTTGTGCCGAAGTTATAAGTTAATATCTAGAAAAATATAATTTTCATTTGACAGAATGGTCTTGCATGCTGCAGTTGCACCAAAGATACAGAGTTGTGTTCCAGGCGTCCCAGACACTGATCCAAAGCAGGTACCAGGGAAAAGCATGTAAGAAAGTCAACTGGGCAACCTAAAATACTGGTGGCAATTGCCAGCTTTTGACATATTTCTCACAAGGCCATTTTGAATGTAAGTACCTCTAATTTAATAATTCCTGATGGAGTTCTTGCCTAGCTGCTTTTAAACTAAAGTATAATTTTGTCATGAATGGTGTAATAGACAAGAAAACACATCTATGCAAGTAAAAGGCTAGACAAAAGGGCTTTTATCAGGAGCGAAAGACTAGCAAAGTCTAGTCACAGAAAGGTCCCATGTGATACAATTTGTGGTGGGTTAAGTCTGGCCACCAACTTGGGCACTGACCAGCTCCTAACACACTCCTCTCTCCCAGCAGGTTGAGGGAGAGAACTGGAAAACTGAATGAAAGAAAAAAAAATCTGATGGGTCAAGGTAAGAACAGTCTAATAAGTGAAGTGGAAAAACCCCAACCCAACAAGTGATGCAAAAGCAATCACTCAGCACCCAGATTTTACTGCTCAGCCTGACCTTACATGGCCATTCAGATCCCTGTGGTCAGTTGGGGTCAGCTGTCCCAGCCGTGTCCTCTCCCAGCCCCTTGCTCACCCCAGCCAGTTGCAGGCAACAGAGTGAGAAACAGAGAAGGCCTGAACACTGTTCATGTGCTGCTCAGCAACAGCTGAAACACTGGTGCACTATCAACGCTGTTCCCGTCTAAACCCAGCCTAAAACTCAGCACCATGTAAGCTGCAATGCAAAAAATTACCTCCAAACCAGCCATACATTTATTACTTGTGGACTGAATCAGAGACGAAGATGAAAAATTATGCCTTTTCAGAGCTAAACAAAGTTTTTCTTAGGAATCTTTAGAAGTAAGTGTAAGGATAATAGCTTGATGGTTCCACATTGCTAGGCTTCATTTTTGTAGATAAAATGCAATTTTTGCAATTATACTCGTCAGCATCCTCCTATGTGTCAGAAAGAAAACTTGAAATGGACCTCCACACATGAACACCAGCTACCAGAATGAATCTACTTTTGAGGCTAAATATAAGTGAAATGACAAGCAGAGTCAACAGGCTTCAGACTTATGAAATAAGTATTTATTGCAAAGGAAACAAGAAGTGCTCCAACTTACCAGCAAGTCAAAAACTTCATTAACATCTTTTCCACGGATCTCAATGCCATTGATCTCCAGAACTTCATCCCCTTCGTGTAACAGCCCACTCTTCTCTGCAGCACCTCCTTTGACTATTCGGCTGATGATAACAGAATCCATTTCATTGCGAACAGTAGCACCCTGTGTAGCAGCAGCACATTCTGAATTTATTACATATATGAAACTCAAAGCCATCTATTGTATATTTTCCAAGCCAGTGGAAAAACTATGCTGAAAGAAAATGCAAGTAACAGCTTGGATACATACACACAATGCTCCAGTCCAAAAAAACTGCAGCTTAACTTCTTCAACCTACACTAAAGACTGAAGAATTTAATTGCTCCACACCGTAAGATTAATTGTTTTTTTAATAAACATAGTCCTAAGGAAATTTTTATTTGGAAGATGCAAATAGCAGATGAAAACTGCTAACCAAACCCCAAAACCAGAAACCAACCAACCAAAAAAACATACACCTGGTTGGCACAAGGTTTAAGCTCCCTTGCAGCAAGCTTGGGACAGTGACTCTTGCCAAGTTCTGTCAAAACCCAAGTTGATAGAAGTTGTACAGCTGTTACTTGATAGTATGGCTACTGCCCAATTCAATTTATACACAAGTTTACTGTCTATTACTGTTTCTGATTTTGGTGGGAGGGAGTGTTTACAAGTTAAACATTACAAGTTAAACATTCCTAACACTTCACAGCACTCTGGAAAGGAGAAAAAGGCTTACTTCCTTTCCACAGAAATGAGCAAGCACCAGTACTTACCAATGGAATATCCCGAGCTTTCTCAATGCGAACTATTTTAACTGTCTCCCCTCCATACACGCCAATATTCTCATAAATCTTTTCATCTGTCATAGGCTCCGGTTGCATTTCTTGTTCTGCAACCTTATCATGAGCTAGTAGAAGTGCCTAGTGTTAAACAAAATCAGCTCAGTTACAGAAAATATCACACTTGATATGCATACAAAACAGTAGACGAAATTTTGCAATTTCAACAGTCTCTGCAGGTTATACAACACTGCAAACTGACTCATAAATTTACAAAATCATTTATCACAGCTACCTAGAACCTACTCTTTGCCACAGCTTTCAGATTGGAAAATAATAAAAAAGCAATTTTGAACACAACTGTGACAGTACTTGTACCTTATCTGTACAAAAAAAACAGACATTGGTTTACTATGTATGTGTCGGCAGACTCAGAATTAGTTTTGCACTGAAAACTATTTTTGCATCACCACCCCAGGACAAAATTTCCATTATGCACCCCAAGGTAAGCATGAAACAACTGCCAAAGGTAAAACCAGACAAGCAAAGCAGCTCATGCATTGCCCTGTTTCCACTGATCTACTGCTATATTGTTTATGTGTAAATCACCCTGTAATATATACAGACCATAGCAAGGGCTGAATACAATCATGCACTACACTTCATTTAAGTTCCATTAGTTTCTAGAAATTGCCAATTCCTTACCCTAGAAAAATGAGGGTTGAGGAATAAAATTTATCCTTGCCCAGTCAGCCCAAGGCAAAAAATAAGTTACACTGAAAACAGCATCAAGAAATAGATCCATTAGGTTAGAAGTTTCATTTTATTTTACCTGCATGTGAGGGGCATTCAGCAAAGCATTAAGTTCCTGTCCATCCTTATGGTGGCTGGGTTTCAAAACACTCTGTACCTAAAAACAAATCAAGCAGTAAAACTCTAAATCTAGCCAGTGATTTATCAATCCTTCCTCTCCTACTCAAGCACAACCCCCTACTGGTAATTATTCAGTTAACTGAAAGTAAAGCATATCCATGTAGCTGTTACCCTAGTGCTGATTGAATAACCTGGTACACATTAGGAAAACATGCAATGAGACCACAGCACTAATGCAGCACAAATTGCCTCAGTAATAATCTACCCAATCTAAGTTTGTATCAGTACCTCACACAAATTCATCAATACCAGAGATTGGCAATGAGCTCAGGTATCTCAAACATGCACACAAAAAAAATTAAACTCTAGACAGTAGAAGTTAGTGATTTCATGTCAGGGAAATCAGTCACAATGAAGTGAACTATGAGACTATGCTGGGCTTTTAAATTGGAGTAATTTCTTATTAATATGACTAACCCTCCCCTTCCTTAAAAGCAAATTAACATACTCTTATTACACAAACTATTCCACCACCAGCAAGGCCAAAGATTCTGAGACAGGTTTTGCAATGCATCCTGGAGCTCCTCTCTTGTAAAATGCACAGATCAAAACTTCCTCCCTGGAAACCTGATTTCTTTGGCTCATTCCAAAATAATCCACACTAACACAAGGGCAGTTTTTTGCTGAAGCAGCATCAGTTGCCAGGATAAGTTTTCTTTCTCATACAGTTACCAAATGAGCCTTGCCATCATCTCTTGCAGACACTGGTAGCTCATACAGAGAGCCAAGAGCAAAGAAGTCCTCTTACGTAAAGGTGAGGCTGAAGATACTTTCCAAAGCCATTATCCTTTGGCCTAATCTACCAAAGGCACACAGATGCAACAGTACAAATGAATCTAAAGACATCAAGAGCAGATTATACAAATCAGAGCAGCTTTCAGAGAAATAGAAATCTTTCTATTCAAGAGCTTTTGACTCTTACAGATCAGATAATGTGATACCAGAGAATCAAGAAAGCAAAAGTTTCAAAAATAAAATAATTCAGCTTTTTGTATGATCTAAAGTAAAACAGTATCTAAAGGCTGGAAACGCCTCTGTATTAGAAGCAGTTATCTACAGAAATGCTAAGAATTATCTTGGGATGCTACCTGACAACAGAACTGAAAACTTTCAAGTCAAGATACTTTTAAATTCTAGAAGCCACAATTCATTCTAAATGAACTGTGCCCATGGAACAAGATCCTCACATGCCAAGTGAACTGCGACACTGAAAATGTTCCTGTGCTTTGCAATAAACCTGGCACAACCTCCAAAAGCCTTCCTTCTGACATCCCCAGAACATGTCTCATGGTGAACAAATGCAGTATACCTGAAAACAGTCAAAGAAGCAGCCAGATTTATGTAATTTTTTAAAACTGGTTTCTTTAAAATCATAGAGAACAGAAAGAGTTCAGCTTCACAAAGTCCTGACCTCAGTCATACATCTAAGTTAGACAGGAACCTACTACACCTGACTTAAACTGAACTCTAGGATGACACACAGCAAACAAAACACTACAAAAGACATTTTTTACTGACAAGTTTTCCTCCGTTTTCAAAGAAAATATTCTTCTACACAAAAGACTTTCTCATAAAGGTTTATTTTAAGGTCTCTAACTTTCAAGGGACTTTGAATTCCTTTCTTGAAAAAGCCACAAGAAGCCTTAAAGCTTTATTTATGATAAATCTTTATGATCTCTTAATAGGAAAACTTAGAGAGCAACTTGGAAGTCTTGCAAGGAATAGTCTACTGAATAAAAGGCCAGAGGCTGGGGATTTGACAGCGGAAAAGAAAGCAGTCTGGTTCGACCAGTTACTCTGTGTGCAGTAAACATCCTCTATTCAAGTTGAATTTCTGCTTTGAATAATTTGATTATTAAAATTTTTAATATTCCCCTCTTTAAGAAAAGCATACATCTTTTATTTGTCTATTTAATGAAGCTCTAGGAAAGCCTCAGGCTGCCCTATACACCACTTACTACAGCAGTAGTCCTGCTTCTCAGAGTCCTTTGTAACTCTGGTAATAAATCCCACAGCTTTATCAGACTAAGAAATTTGAAGAGGTGTGTTATTCCAGAAGTGACACACTACACATCAGATTATACAAATCAGCTGAGTGGATTAACTGTATTGCCACTGAGTGGCAATAACTGTATTTTCTTAACTCTTCAGTCTAGTTTTTAATGTCAATCATGTTACCTTTAGTTCAAGAACCTCCCCCTCCCCCCAAAGTTATCAATTTGGTTTCATTACACACACCACAGTGTGTAGGCATTTATGATGGAGGCATGTGCTGGAGTGATATTAAACATTCAGAAATTAAGGTGCACCTGCAAAATTCTGTTGTTGTTTACCAGCAGGCGAGCACGACTGTCAGATGGAACATACATACACATTTTAGTGCACTGACACCAGAAGTTATGAGCTCCCAGGGCATCCCCTCAATCTGGTTTATTTGTCTGATTCTGCAGAAGCAAACAGTAGCAAGTCTAAAACATTTAGGAATATATAATCTATATAAATTGAGCCTATTAAGTATATTTAATAGCGGGAACTTCTTTAAGGTATTTGGTATGTGCTGTTACAGCCAAATTATACACTGTCTTAAATGCTGCATCAAATATTCTTACAAGGTCAAGATTCAGACCACATTCCCATAATCCTTGCCCCCATCTTGGTCAAGTTTAAATGGATTTAAAATCAATTTAATTACATTTGATGTTTACCAGCTATTTTTATTTGAGACTTGGAGTACACCCCATTACATGAAGATAAGCTTTCTCAAATAAATTCCTTAAGCTCAAGTGTTTCATTCCACCTTCTTAATTCAATTGAAGTTTCTTAAAAAGAAAGAAAAATCTTTAGTTGTTAGTGGCTGGTTATCACAATTGGTGGGAAAATTACCTGTACATGTATACTACCAATATTAAGAATTTTCTAAAGAGGACTAGAAAATTCTACAACCCTGGATATTTTTTTTTAAAGGAAGACTCATGTTGCATTGTGCAATTGTGTTCTAAAATGCCTTTTTCTGTTGAGATGTTTTCTTCCACTGTACAAAGCCTCAAACAAAACATGTCTGTAGCTTTAAACTGAGGCACACACTCCAAACAGTTTCAGAGTTACACACTGTTGCTCATGACCTGTGCACTAAAATATGCACACTAGCACTACCTGCTATTTAAAATTAATGTTATGCATGTATCTGCTGTTTTTCTTTCTAGTAATGTCTTCTGGCTTTTATCATCAAGATGTTATCAGTATCTTAAATCCAGGCTTTTGCAACTGTCTTTTCAAAAACACCCAGAAGTAAGTAAATGAGCTGCTATCTGGGGGAGTTTCCCATGCCTAGGCTTAGAGGTAGAAAAAGCAAAAGACAACCAAAAATGAGAGTACAAGAAAAAAACTTGGGCATGCAAGATAAACACACTATCAGGATTAAAAAAATACCCCAGACCAACAACAAACCCACAAAAACCAAAACAAAAACACCACCAACTTTTCTAAAGCAGAAATAATTTCCTCCTATACTGCTACCTTAACTAACACAGAAACCTTTCCAAAATTAATAAAAGATCTGAAAACCAAGCATAAGATGTTCTGTTCAGGCATGACAAGAAAGTACAAAGTGATGTGAATAGAGACTTCAAGGTATTCTCTCGGCTCTTCTGTCAGACACAGAAATATCTGTCCTGAATTTTTGGCTCTATCATTTCAGGATGTTATTTAACATATTGCAAAATACAAGCCACTTACATACACAAGAAACTGAGTCACTGAGAAACTAGATTACATCTGAAAATGGGAACATTTGCAACATATTGAGTTTTCAGGAATTTCAAGGCTGGAAAAGACAGGGATGAGAGATGAAGAGTCAAAATGAGTGCAGAGATTTATCTCTTATGTAATAGTCTTGTAAATAATGATAAAATTCTGTTGGTTTAAAAATTTTGGATAAATGAAATATTTTTCTTTTGCTTAACCTTTTTCATGATTGTTAAGAGACACAAAACTGGCTTTGCACCACCTTCAGATTTTAGGAATTACCAAATCACCTGAAAAAAGACAGTATGTTGGGGGTAAAAGGGTAGTGAAAAGAAATGCAAAAGTTTGGAAATAGACATAGAGTTTTCCAAGGCATATTTTCTTATTGGAAACATCTATTAAGTAGCAAATAGAAAGTCATATTCATGAAGGGGAAGAACCATCTTTCTTAAGGGTTACATCTGTAATCCCCTGCATTATAAAAAAGGAATAATTCTGGCTTTTATCTGAATGACATCCTGAACTAGGCCTATGTAAAGTGGATGTCTGGGGGAGCAGTTTACAAACAGAAGGTGACTGAAAAGGTTCCTTCAAACTCACAGACATGGTGAACGAGCCCGGTGAGGATTTTGAATCAGGCTACAGACTGATGACCAAACAAGCCAGAGGGAAGCTCACATATACTGCAAACATATGATTACAGTGGGTTGATTAAAAGTTTTCAAAGATTCACAGGATATTCTACTTCCACTTGCTTTTGGCACCGTCTTACCGACACACCTAAACAAGAAAATCCTAAGATGAAGTTTTAATCAGCACCTGCACCTTTAGATTGTATTTAAACGATGTCTCTCAAAAGGCAGTAATTTCTCCTGCAAAAGAACTTCAAGCTTGCTACAATGCTGCTGAGCTTACAAGATTAAAGTCTAGTAAAAGGAAGGAGAGTGGAAAAAGCTGTTTAAAAAAAATGCTTTGGGGAAAAAGAAAACCAGACCCTAAACCAACCAACCCAACACCCACCACCTGCTGCCATACTGAAATACTCCAACCCATGTACCTAAGCTAGTTGGATTTGCTAAATGCTGCAGTCTCTACCCAGCCCCTGGATCAGGCTTTGCTGAACACTGCAGTGCTAGGCTTGCACTGATGTTAATATTCAAGCTACCTAAGTCAAAGCTAACAAAGATATATGGATCTAAGATGTGGCCATGTTCCACTACAATATATACTTGCTCTAGACCATGGAAAGTTGTGAAAAAATTTACTGAGTGACCCTTTGTAATATTTTCACAATTTCTCAAAAATTCATCAGATCTTACAAAAGAGCTGTCAACTGTCAGACCAAAAGTTTAATCACAGCAGTAATTAAAACATTGAAATTAAGTATTAAGGGATCTGTTGCTCACTTTAAAGCAGAAGGCTTGTTTCCAAGCATGCTTGTGTTTTCAGAGACTCCTAATCTGAGAACCATGCCTCAACTTAGAATCAGAGTAACAGAGAACTCAGTTCCTGAATGCTTGAAATAAAGAATACCAACGGAAAGGGAGTTAAGATTGTAACAACCACTCCCTTTTCCTACGTTTAAACATAGTATCTTCTCTGTCACTTATCTATCCATGCTAAAGAGGGAGTTCCTACCCCAAAAATATTTTTCTGGTTACTGCTTGCAGTATCCGGTTTTTCCAGATTGCCAATCAGTGACTGTTATAACCCCTTCCACATTCAGCATTCAGTCACTCAGACAAGCTCGACAAGTATGGATTTAAACAGCAGCCATGATTATAGGTTTCATGGATGTCACAGGGATGCATACTGTACATACCTCTTGTGCTAGTTCTTGTGCATTGGAGCTGAGAGGATACGGAGGGCTGGCTTTGTTCATGTGCACTGTAACAGCGTTGTGGATCTTAAATGCATTCTGAAAATCGCTATTCTGAACAAGCTGTAAAATGAGCGAGATATCCTCTTGGCTCTGAGGGTCTACCAAAACGTGCTGGATATGCTTAAGAGAATTTAACAGTTCTTCCACTTCTAGGTAAGAAATAACAAAATAGAAATAAGAGATGAGTAAACAAGAATGATAACTAATTTATTTTGTATAACAAAATACAAAAATTCTTCTACTGTTCAGTTTTTAAACCAGCAGCAATATATACAAGTTTATTAGCTAGCTGTTATTCCATTTTTGTAGCAAAATGTAACTGAACTAAAAGAATTTTTTTTAAAAAAGGGAAAAAAAACCCCAAAAATCAGGATCCCAAGTCAGTAAGAGCAGTAAGACTTTAATACCAAACACATCTTGATGCACTGAATATTCACTGATACCTTGGTTCATCTTTCTGTGTATATCTACCATATATGGCAGTTATTTATGTATCTCAGCTATATATTGCTTACTTAAAGAATGGATGTTCGCTAAGTAAACTCTACTGAATTTATAAACATAAAATTATTCTCAGTCTTACCCCATTAAAACAAAAAGGATGAAAACATAATCTGTGAACATCTATGAGTTTTGAAAGTTACCTACAGCAAAAGAAAGTACTACATGAATATGAGTTCTGCTTGTCAGTATTTTAGCATTTTAATAACCAGATTCTCTATGTTTGCAGAATACTATACAAGTATTACATTCTTGACTTTCAAGAACTGATGCTTTACAAGTGCTTTTCAAAGACTTCTATATTATTTTAAGCCAAACCAAATTTCTGCTAAACTGGTCACTTCTCAAAATTAAGTACTTGAGAAACTGCCTAAAACAAGGAATATGAATCAAACCCAGGTAAGAAATTCTGAAGCAGACAAAAAAACAATGCAAGTTTTGAGCCTGAAATAACATACATATTTTCACACATTATCTGAAAAAAAATCTGTTGATCCACAAGAAGCTGGTCAGCTATCTTACATTTTAATAAATTCAAGTAGGCTAGAACTTCTGAACCCTGGTATTTTAAAAAAAGAACAATAAAAAAAATCCCAAATTTTGAAACTGCCAGTTGATACTGATACCAAAATACTAGCTTTGAGAATAATTTTAAAGTTTTAGCAACCTTTGTTTATTCATTATGAGTGAATAACATTAAGAACACTATCAGAACATCAGCTAAGTTGCATTTTTTACATGAAAAATCAAAGTAGACACTGAGCATTAACATGGATACTTCCATCCAGAAGTTTCCCTTACATAATATTTTTAACCACAAATTTATCAGTATGCTGAACATGAGCTTAGACTCAAAATCTCTGAACACAACAAAAATGGGCACACGAAAACCATAAAGCCTAATAAAATATGCATTTCTAACAAGTTTAATTGTTTTAATTTTGGACAAACTGTACCTACATACAAGCTGTCAAGTCTGAGTTTGCAAGTTAAGTTTTCTGTATTATAAAAGGAAACAAACAAGCCAGGGCTACTACTCTTGTACTTTACTGTCTGCAGAACAATAAAACACAGTAATAAAAACCCCTCCAAAGCCATTTCACACATGCTAAAATCATCCTACCCACCAAAGGTCAAGGACTTCTTCCTGTAACCACCAAGGAAACAAAGGGCAGTAGGACAAAAGCTGCACAGAAAGCTTGGATACTGGACGTGCAGGATATTCCACTGCTGATATCCAGTACAGCTCACAACACTAATTACAGTAGCCAATGTCTCACTAGGAAACTGTATACACAATATAGTGCTTATCACACTGGGAGGAATGCCATTTGGACAGAAGGCTAAAGGACACTCTACAAGTGAGGACAGAGTAGGACAGAGTCAGCTGGCAAAATTCTCATCTCATGAAGAATGCACAGTACTGAAGTATCTCTTCAAATCATTCTCCCAAGTCTGAGGGAGTGCAATATATTCAAGCATAAAAAAGAAAAAAAGTGTGTGAAACAGATGTTATTGTATAGCTGACACCTGCTTGGTTAACAAAACATACCAACTCAAGGTTCTGCTATTTGTTACAGCTGTTGGATTAAAAAAGCAGTGAGATATTAGAGAAGCACCTCACTTCTTTTATCTCTTCCAATGTGTTAATTGTTCTACTCCATTATTTCTGAACTCTTTCTTACATATCTGAAAATTCAAATACATACACAAATAGACACATGCAATTCTGATACATGTTGCATGTAAGATATGAATTCATACAGAAAGACACACAGCTTACTGCATATCTGTCTGTTCCCAGACATCCTGTTCCCAGATGTCTTTACATATTCTCTCTTTAGCCCTTGGCTAGTTCCTCCTCTCTTGCCCTTTCTTACAAATTACCACAGTAGTAGTAATTCTCTTCTACACCGAGGTTTTATCAGCAAACAAAGACCCATCTCAACACAATTATAAAACAGAAATAAAGTTTCAGAGGAATGAAATGACATATTTCTCAACAGGTAGAACTTCATTTCCTAGTCACTTGTATAATAAAAACAAACATAAAACCACACATAAATCTGGCTTTATGCATGCCTAATTCTCTCTAGGTTCCTGCTTCTGAAGGAGCAGATGAGATTTTGGAGCAGGGTTTGGTTGGTTTTTGTTTGACTCCAGATATTTCCTATTAAAAGGGGTATCTTGAAGAAGAAAAAGTTCATTAAGACCAACATCTGCATTTACTCACAGAAAAGCCAGGGCTCTTTTGCAGAACAAGTCCATTTTTGAATTGCAGATCAATTAGCAATCAAATACTGCGTTCTGTCAAGTCGTCTTTTACAAGAAGTACTGCAGCCTTTTTCCATTAGACTATGAAATGGCTGGAATGTGACTGAGCACTGTGAGATATACACATTAATCAAAAGACTGCCAGGGCAAAAGTATGCAACTGCAGGGGAGGACGTGCAGTCACAGCTTAACATGATCAGAAAATGAAGAAAAGAAAATAGATGTTTTTTATCACCCTAAAATGAAAAGTTAAGGAGAACAAACCTAAGAAGACAGGCTTTATTAAACATCAGCACTGATGTCTTAATTTCCAAACTTTTCTGTATTTATAACCTATTTATAAATATGCTTTGGTCAAGGTATTTTTAAAAAAAGGCAGCT
>VWZN01012600.1:73921-91273 GCA_013396955.1 Regulus satrapa | reverse complement strand
TATTTGTATGAAAAATGGGAAAATATTCCTGGAACTCTACCACAAATAGATAAACAAAATCTTTTATTTTATTTTTCAGATTTTTGAATAAGGAAAAAGCATTTAAGTTACTTTATAGATAGCATTATATTTCCCTTCCTGATCTAACACTAGAAAACATACCATATACCTTGTGTTACACACTTCTCATTAATAAAAGGAATAATCACAAACCTATAACTTCCCATCAAAGTAGTACAGCTTACAAAAAACCCCATGAAAATTATTACTACGGTCTCTTTGTTTCTCAATTCAAGTATGATATTTAAGGATTTTATAACTTAACATCCTACAGTAAAATTACTTAGTATAGTTTCAGCACAGTCAAAAATTAGTATGGGTTTATAAAAATAGGCAGGAAAAAAAGCACAGAGTTTGTATAGGAAGAAACAAGGAGGACAAGATTAAGTAATTTTATTTTGAAAGACCAAAATGAATGTGATCAGGTGCTGCATAAGAAAGTTACTGGTGTTCTCCTTGGACACTTTTAGCTGCACTACTTGTTAAAGAAAAGAAAACATCTGGAGGTGGGTCAGAAGATAGACTATTCTTTGCTGTGATGTTATTTCAGCTCATCAATGAGATCAATGAAATGCACAAGAGAGAAATTTATTTGGTCTTTTGCATTCCAAAAAAGCAAAAGCTACCCAATTCCCCACACTGTTTCCTCCCTAACCCCTTGAAATTCCTTCTAGATTTTCCTAAAGCTTTGTTGCTCCTTTAGTGATTAACTCCTTCGGTTTATCATTTCCATTTTAAAAGATCTACATTTTCCTTGAAGCCTAAGGGAGTTCTGCCAACAGAATACAGCTGAAAGTGCTGAGCAAAATGAGCAGTGAGCTGAATCTCTGCATCCAACTAAGCTGAGTAATTCTTTTCTACAAAGTAGGAATTTGAAATAATGTAATGCCATTTAGATTTCTGCTTCATATGTAGCTTGTCAGAAACAGAATATCAGTATGCGATTAATGTCATTTTTCAGGAAAACGTTGCTATTTTTTGTTTTTTACTAATTGTTCTTTCTTATACATGGATAACTAAATGCAATCCATTTTTTCCCCACTGTCATATACACCCAAGCTCAATATAGTACCCAAGTAATTTCTCAGCACCTTTTGTCTATTTCCCACTTTGATGGATAGGTGGCAGAAAGGAGAGCATCAGGGTGGAAAATGATACCTTCATAACTTCTTGGTTTGCATGAGTTGAAAACACAGCACCACAGCAAGACTCTCAAGTGTCCTATGCAAGGATAATCAAACATCTGGTAAAGAAAAAAGTTAGGCAACTCCTCCTTCCCTCCCTTTCACACAACAGTAGAGCCACATGGTTTTTCAAGCTTGTTATGCACAATCCTGTTGTTGTTACAGGAAGAACTATTCCATAAGAAGATTAGATATTAGCTTAAGCTGCCTTGATACAACTGAATGAGCATGAGCCTGCAGATATACAAATGCTAAATCTACTGGCATTATAATTTCTTAAGCATTTAGAAACCTCCAAGCTTTTCTAGATGGTAAAGCATTCTACTACATATAAGTCTATTTCACAGACATAACAAATCTGGTTTTTTTGAACAGAAGCAGCATTGTTCAAGCTAGGATATAGTAATAAACAGATTAGGGCATTAGGCAACATAATTATTAAAAGAGTAAGATCCTCAAAATTAAGAAAATAAATGAATATTAAATCCTCTGATTAAAAAAANNTTCTATGCATTCCATTCCTCCTACCTCTCTGATTAAAAAAAAAAAAAAAAAAAAAGGAAGGAAATTAAAATTAAAATGCAAGGAAATTAAAATTAAATCTAGCAAAAAAAAATTACCTTTTGGCATCATACATCAGTAATTCAGATACAAGTTCAGAAAACAAATAACACTTCAGGTTGAATGTAATTACCATCTCTTTTGAACCAGTATGGATTTTCAAATTTAAGTAAACTGCAGTCATATGTTTAGGGCACATTGTTAAAGTATTGTTTGTTACAGCAAAGTAGAGACAGGAAATTTTAAGATTGCAACTTGTTCCTGGAAATCTGAATGCATTATTTTTCTGTTTTTAAAATTATTTTTTATTTTTTCTCAATAGCTTATGGGAGAATTGGCTCATTAAAAATAATGCAAATGGGCTATATGTAACACTTTCTTTCACCAGCAAAGGTAAAATTCAGAGCAAGTGAAGGTTCCTCCACTACCCCTCTGTATCAGAATTTAACTAATAGATGATTAGACCTATGCTGGACCTTGACACAGAACTGTCTGACATAATTTTTATCATTTGAATCAATTGCATCTCCTTTGAGATCAATTTCATCAATTTCTATCATAAAGGAAAATATTACATCAAGAGTCAAAAAAAGTCAGTGATCCTTTCTGAGGAAAAGTTTTGTTTACTATAATATAAAGGTGCCTACAGGTGCGTTTCTAGCAGTGTGCATCAGTATTTTCATACTGAAGTGCAAAGCCCGAAGATTAAGAACTTGAAGTAGTTCTGTTTTTCATAAGAAAAGATTTTTCAAACACTACCAGAACCCGCAGAAGAAAAGTAAGAGGTAGGAATATGGATTGGTTTCAAAAACTTATGAAATTATAGCTATTTATTGATTTCCAATCAAAGAGACTTTATAGCTCCCCCAATTAACTTTAGAAAATTGTGCCAAAAAAAAACCCAAACCAGTAAATTTTTTTTACATTTAAACATTATTGACTTAAGTTTCTATCACTTTCTAAACTTCACCAATATTAAAAACCAAGTTAAATGTTAAGAAACTATAAAATGTTCAGTTTACAACATAACCTGATGAGGACAAGAAGCTCGGGCATCCTGTTTTTACTTGTTGGCAGCTATATGTTTCAAGAATACATGTAGCTGTACCTCTAGCCAAGAAAGGACTAAAGAAAGAACTTTGTTTCAGTGCCAGAAGTATCAAGCCTTAAGAAACTAAACAAAAGAAACTGGTGAATATTAATGGAAAACAAGACTAGATAATTTTCTTATCATTACAGTTATGCAAATGTTTGGAAATACAATGTTTTAACTCAAAACAACCTCTTGGTAGTATTTAGCCTGTGCTGTCACATAGATGAGGGAATATCAATCATAGTGTGCTGTTCAGACAGCACGGAAGTCAGCTCTAAAGGGACTAACTTTTCATATGTATATGGATTCATGAACATCCCTGCTATCTCTGGACACAGATGCTCAGGTAAATAAATCATACCAACAGACTCCAGACTGCAGTATGTGGCCAGGCTGGAATGTTGTCCAGCCACTGCCAGAGGCAAAATACTAAACTATTTGTACCTTGGTCTCTCTCAGGGGAATTTAATTTACTGTTACCCCCAAGCTCAATTTTGAAGTATTATCTTCCAAAGAGAACATTATCTTCTAGGTTTGACTAATCCATAGCATTCTATACTACTCTAGTATTTTTAGCACCTTCAAAGGATTAGAAATAATTGATTGATGATGTTTCATCAACAAACTTGGGACAAACCTAGGGAATTTAGAGATAACTATAGGATTTTTCTGATATTTTATTTTAAATTAACAAAAAAAAAATTTAAAAGTTATTTTCTGGAAGACTTCTATGGAGAACTTTCACTGAACTACTCCTGTGTCATTAGGTCAAGTTAAATCTCGTTATTCAAGATCTGCTGTCCCCAGCCCTTCTAATCTAGAGCATCAGCAAACACATACAGCATTCAATTTGCCACCTTTATCTTATCTAATACATAAGACTGAATACCTGGAATGAAAGAATCAAATACCTCTGTAGTAAGATATATTAATTCTTCCTCATCTTCTCATGCTAGCCTTGTGGTTTCACTGCATTTATTCTTCTCTTTATCTCATTGTTCTGTGATGTGGAAAACTTTAGTATACTGTTGACAGTACTAGTTGCTGGGAAACAGACTACAACAATTATTCCCTCTTTAGTTCAGTTTTCAAAAATGGAGTTTAAGAGAAAATTCTTGAGATTCACTCTGTTACAGAGCACTACAATTTTTTCCCTCGTTTACACATGTCATATTTAAAAAAAACCAAAACAACACTCAGTTCTTGTAAATCAGGAGGGGTCTACTTGAGATCAGTATTACTCATTTGTAGAACAAGTTTTCACTGGCTTTATTGGTTTACACTTCAACTACCTTGAGATACTATAAAGGGAAGCACTTAATGCTATAGAATATGTGCTGTATCCTTCATGTGATTATTTTATGTCAAATCCTTTACAGAGAAAACTAACATAAGACTAAGATAAGTAAGTGAACAGAACTGATAAAAGAAACTGAGAAATTAAGGCAAGGGAGAAAAACTAGCTTGAAAGAAGCTATTTCAGTGTGCAAGTGTGAAATAATTTTGGAATATACCCCGTTCCTTTAAGACTGCTGAATGCTTTTCTTGATCATGGCAGCAATAAGAACCACTGGGTTTTACTAATAACTAAAGGTAACATGGGGCAAGATTTCTTGTTTAAGAGTACCACAAGGTCAAACTTTTCTGAAAAGGTCTTGCTGAATTTAATATAGTTTCATATCAATGCAGAATTCTAGGAGGATTAGATGGAATTATGAAATAATTTCAGTACTTTTAAAGCATAATTTCTGAAGGTTTTAGTTAGTTCTAACTTTATTAATATTTCTAGGGTACCTCTACAATATGTGGTAATTGATTTCAAGCACATACTAAAAATGAAAACTTTGTACTTTGGTGTAATAATTGTTTTGGTTTTTTGTCTTTGGTTTTTGGTTTGTTTTTTTTTGGGTTGTTTGGGGGGTTTTGTTTGTTTGTTTGTTTTTGGGGGGGCTGTAGAATTGCTTTTCTCTGTACCTCTTTTACAGCTTTTTCATTTCTTTACCCACTGGCTTGAAAATACACTAGTGATAAATGATCCTGCGACACGTCCAGAGATATCTCTAAGCAGAGAAGACAAGACATGTACTTCAAGACATCTGCTGCAAAGGAAAGCATGTGAGTAGGAGACTCCCTGAGAATTGCTTCGTTTCATACATTTCCACAACACGTTATTTCCAGCTTTTTAAAAGCTGGAGATTTATCACTGCCAAATTTAACAAGGACTTGGGCAAAGATTTTCTGTATCATCCTTTGCTGGTTCTATGCATCTCTGTGTAGGCTAAACCCATAAATTTCTTCAAATTATGTTAAAAGAACATTTCTTCTTGTGCATAAAATTGCTTTTCTTATTTTTAGGAATTTCTAGGAAGGCAAACTTTGGCATTGTCTTCTTTCTTTTTATAGCTTGCTCTGCATCCTTCTCAAGCCAAGTTTCACCTTTAAGTCTTACTCAACTGTTCTAAGCCACAGTAATCCATGTTTAACAAAAAAAGCAGGTTCCTTTTCTAACCAAAAATAACTTACTGACTTGGTAGACAATAGCAGAGCAATGGATATTGTCTGCTTTAACTTCAGTGAAGATTTTAACAGTTTCTCCCTCAAGACCATCACAGAGTAGCTGTTGAATTATGGGCTGGATGAGCAGACAGTAAGGTGAACTGATCAAAAGCTGAATGTCCAGGCCCAGAGCGTTGTGATCAGTGGCACAAATCCTAGCTGGAAAATAATAGCTAGCAAGGGTCTACCAGGGATCCAAGTCCCTTATAACAACTCCACCAACGATATGAATGATAGAGCAGAGTGTTCCTTTTGCAAATTTTCAGCTGACATGAAACTGGGAGAAGTGGCTGATATGACAAAGGGTCATGCTGCCACCCAGATGAACCTCAACAGGCTGGAGAAATGGCCTGACAGAAACCTCATGAAGTTCAAAAAGTAGTGCACCTGTACATGTTGTACACAAATCATCTGTAAACCAATAATTTTGAAAACAGCTTGGCAGAAAAGATAGGCAACAACATGACTACAAGCCAACAATGCACCCTTGCAGCAGAGAAGGTTAATGGTATCCTGGGCAAAAGCAGATGATTGTGGACAGCAGGTTGATGGAGGTGATCCTTCCCCTCAGCCCTGGTGAGGACACAGCTAGAGTGTTGTGTCCAGTTCTGGGCTCCTCAGGACAAGGCATAGACATGCTGTAGACAGGTCAGTGAAGGCATGAAAATGGTAAAGGGACTGAAGCTTCCCTCCTGTAAGGAAAGGCTGAGAGAGCTCAGCATGGTCAGCTTAGAGACGACAAGTGTCAGGGGATTTTGATTAATACCTCAATATCAAATACAATTAGATCACGGGAGTGTTTAAAGACAGAGTCAAGGTCCTTCCAGCTGTGCCCAGTGACAGGACCAGAGGCAATGGGGTACAAACACTGGAGGTTTCCTCTGAACATCAGGAAACAATTTTTTTACTGTAAGAGTGACTGGGTACTGGCACAGGTGGAGCCTTCATCCTTGGAAATCGTAAAAAAAAAAAAAAAAATCTGGACATAATCATATGCAATAAGCTTTGGATGGACCTGTTTAAGAAGATGTTGGACCAGATGAACTCAGAGGTTCCTTACAACATTAACTGTTCTGAAAATCTATGATTCTTTAATGTAGATTTGTGACTGAAGCCCAGTGAAGATACAGAATTCAATAGAAGTGTTCAAAGCATTATAAAAATAAGGCAGCAACATCCTACATAAAATTGAAATGTTAATTGCATCAGGCTTGGCTTTGTCTGACTCTATTAATCCTCCATTTAAATGAATATTAAATCCAGTAAAATAAAGTTCTTTTTCACATAACAATAGCAACACTTACTATTTGGTATACTTTGGTATTGCACTGTGTGTGAACTCTGCTAGTACAAATGCCTTCATATAAGCACTCACATTAATGCCCTGCTTGGCATATTCATATGAAATTACTATACCTGTAGAGTACATTGATTTATCTTTTATCACATTGCTTCTTCATTTAAAGACAAACAAAAGATCAAGAGTCTTTTAGTTTAAATTAATCTTTGTACTTTTTAACAGTAACATTGTTAGACTGGTTGACAACTCATATTGATGCTATGGACTTCATTATAACTAGAAGTGATTTAGAGCTGAGGAATATAATAGGCAATTATAGATAATATATTAAGATTTTTTTTCTCTTCCACTTCAACCAACCGAAGCTCTTCCAGAAAAAAGTATGGCTTATCCAGTGAGAAGAAGAGATGCTAACTGTAACACTGTTCTAAGAGTTGTTTGAACACGTAGTTGTGACTATGAAGTAATTTACACTAGGAAGACAGAAGCATATAAAATGATCAAGCTAATGAAAACACATTCACAAAATCAAGATACAGTTAACTTACTTTTATGAATATTTTCAGTGCTTTTAACAGCAACTGGATAAGGAGCAGCTGTGAGGATAAAACATTATTCCATAATGCTTTATGATAATAAATCTAATTTTTGTGTTTACACTCTCATTTAATTTTATATCAGTTCAGGCAATGGTACTGCATATTTCCATGAGTTGCATTCCATTAATCAGACAATCTTTAGGAGGGAAATATCATCAGTGTATGAAAAAAGTTACTGGTATGAAAAAAAGTAAGTATAATAGAGTTTTATGCTATGGGGAATAATGGGGAATAAAAGTAACATAGTAATTATTTGAGGAATAAAAATACCAGCTCCACTTATGGGCAGCAGAGAGACTTTAGTCATAATGTATGTGGCGTGGTGTGTTATTCTGTATTATTAGCCCTGCATGGCACTGCTAAAGAGAAATGGTGGCAAGTCAGGACTAATATAACCAGAATTGTAGTATTTGTAATTCCCTCCTCAACATCTGTTGCATAAAATGTAATTTGCTCATTTGTACAAGCTGTGCTTTTTTAGAGGCAATCTCCAAATCCTTTTATTTGGATGTACCTGCCCTAATTTTTACAATCTGAATGTGGCCCAAAATAGCTTGCATTTTGGTTTCACATAATTTGAGGATTCTGCAGTGTGAAACTGTTTATTTAAATTACATAAAACACAAAGCAACACAGGGGTAACAGTGACCAGAAAGTCCGGGAAAAAAAAGAATTCAAAGAAGAATTTTGTTGGGTATTTGTTGGTTTGGGTTTTTTTTTTGCAAGAGGCAGAGCTCTCAAATCACCAGGAAGAATATTAAGGAAAGCAGTTAATATGTAGTTAAAGGAATCGCAATGCATATGAACATATGTTGTTTTACCTAATTTTGATCAACTTAAAAGTAAAAATATCTTTATTCTTTCAGTTGGGTTTAACACACCATCTGGTTTAATTATTCCTTAGGTAGCACACCATAAAGTTAATAGTAACAGTATTGTTAAGCCAATCAGAAAGAACGTTTCTGATGTGATTTTTCACCAAGGATGTTTCTCTTAAACCCATTGACTATAATAAGGTCAATGTAATAAGCTTTTGCATAAGGATTATGTTACTGCCATTGCTTGACAGATGTTAGTTGCGAATAATCACATCTTAATTGACTGAAATCTGCTTACTAAGTGAAAGAATTTAATCATAATCCAAAGCGCGTCTTTAATCTAGAACTGTGGGCAAATTTCTAATTTAAAAATTCTTGGGAACCTATAACAACATTAAAAATGCAAAATCCTACAGGATTGTCTACTAAGAGGAAATAAACTGGAGTTTATAAAAGTCACATTGATTAAAGAGACATAATTCTAAAGCAAGCTCAGTCCCCATTTCAGCAAAGAAAGATGAAGCCTTCACAAGCCCAGTGAGCCTTTTGAAATCCACTTCTTTGATCAACTAGGCAAGTGAAATATGGAGTGTTCATTACTCATTGTAATACCAGAGGGACAGTAGAGATTTAGGGTTCACTTCAACATGAGTTGAGTTCAATCAGTTTTGCATAATCTCAACATAAGGGCATCTAGTTGAAGTTCACCATTTCACTCCTACTGACTTTCAACAGACTTACTCATGTTTTTAAAATTTAGCTAAAAATTACTTCATGTTTTTTATCTTCTGAAGTATTATTAAAAAGAAAAATAATGCTGTAACAAATTATTACAAAACTGAATGAATCCTTATGGCCCAAAAAACCTGTTTCTGAACTGACCAGAAAAAGGTAAGAATGGCCTATAGAACAGAATTTCATCTCAATGGATTTATAATAATTACTTTATCAAACACACAGTATGTCTTGCTCAATTTAGCAAAGGAAAGGGAGAAAATCTAGAACACATTATATGAGTGCTTGATATTGTCATCATCAAAACACATATTTCCATTTTAAAATGTAGTATTATGTGTTCTTGTTCCCTATTCCAGACTTCAGTTATATGCAAATGCTACATGGTGATCATGAATTAACAAATCAGGTCTCAGTCATACTTTAACAAAGACCACATGAAATCACTTTAAAGTCACAGTTAATCATTGTTTTTCCAATTCCTATGCTTTGCTGGCCATTGTCAAAGTATACAATTTATGGCACAGTACTGCCATTCTAAATCACACCAGTTACAGCGGAGTCCAAAGACCCCAGGAAATAAAAGAGGCAAAAAAAAAAAAAAACCCCACTTAATTTCTTAACAGCCATTAGATGGAGTTAATGGAAATAAATTTCCATTTATTAAATGCCCCTAAATCACTCAACCCCAGACTCCCTGAGCAGAAAACAGCTTGGGGATAGAGAGCTTTAGAGACAAAAGTGTCTTGTAACCCTGTTGGGTCCTTAGATTTCCCTAAGTACACATTTGCAGCTACCTCTGTGAGTATTGGGCTGAATAAACGGTCAATGCAACCAAGCTAATTTGTTCCTGTGTTTCAGCATAAACAAAGGATGAAGCTAAACAGAACTGTAACCCATTAAATAATAAATTACATCAAGACAACTTTGGGTACCTAAATGTGTCTTCTCAGCAGAAGAAATGTTACACAAAAGACATGGATCTCTCCCAGGACTCATTTGGAGAAGTCCAACAGATAAGAACATACCATATTGATGAACAGAAGTCATTCCATCTGTAATTCAAAACTTGAACTTAAAGAGCCTTATCAAACAGTCCAAGGGAGGTAATCAACTTGTCAGAGACACCAGGAAATGAAGACAGAATCCACAGGTAATTCCATGATTTAGTGAAGATTTACTGGAAGGAGTAATCTCAGCCACATGATCCTACACATTCTTATGCCAGCCACAGCTCTCAAGGAGCTGAAACTAATTTGACCAAAAGAGTCAGCAGACAAAAAAAAGTCTACATAAGATCTCTTCAAGTAATAAAATCAAGTGCCTTGGTATCACAGGCCCCTGTGTAATAAAATCCTGTTTTAAAATAAATTAAATTCTACCTCCATTTAATCCTTAATTAAGCCTTTTATATATATATATATATGAGGTTTTTTCTTTATTCTTCTCAGTTGTTGCTTGACTAAACAAGTCAAGCAATGTACAACTTCATTTCTAGAAAGGACATTCAATTTTTTGGAATATCCAAAAATTTTTCTCCTTAGTTCAGTATGAGTTGCTGAATAAGAGAAATCATACATGGCTATGATAATGAAGCTTACACTGTCAATAGTGTTGTAATGCTGTCAATAGTGATGTTAATACTTCTCTAGTTTCTCATTCACCTTGGGGTCACACATAGTTTTCCCAATTCCATTAATGATTCATAGCTCTCCTTAAACTAACCACCATGCCAAGGATCCCTGGTGCTGGAAGATGACAGATGATCTTTCATTTTACTGCAGAAATTCATGCTGATAATTAAGAAACAAAATCATAGAGCAGTTAGGATTGGAAAGGCCCTGGGTGAATTTCTGTTACAAACCCCTGCCACGGAATGGTCACCTATAGAGCACATTATACAGGAATGTGTCCAGGTGGGTTTGGAATGTCTCCAGAGAGGGATACTCCACAACCTCCCTGGGCAGCCTATTCTGGTGTTCTACCACCCTTGATGTAAAGTTCTCCCTCATGTTGAGGTGGAAATTCTTGTTCTTCAGTGTGTTGCCATTGCTTCTCATCCTATCCCAGGGCACCATGAAAGAGAGTCTGGCACATCCTCTTGGCACAGAACTTGGACATATTTGATGAGATCCCCTCTCAGTCTTCCCTTCTCCAGACTAAATAGGCCCAGCTGCCACTGTCTCTTCTTATACCAGAGATGCTCCAGACCACTCATCATCTTAGTGGCCTCTGCTGGACCCTCTTCTGTAGGTCCTTGCATTTATTGAACTTTGGAGACCACAACTGAAATCAATACTCTAGATGTAGCCTTGCTAGGGCCAAGTGAGAAGCAGCACCATCTCCCATCATCTTCTCAATGAACCTCATAAGATGGTGTACTTCATCTAACTGTAGCTGATCCCATCCTATTCTCAGCCTTCACTAATCATCCCTTAGTGTTACACTTTTTTTTTATAGGTATCATATTAGTACAATTTTAGTATGCAAGCTAAAGGAGGTATGTTCACCCTAAATGTGTTTGCTTCTTCAAGCATTAGAAAGAATTAATTCTTTGATATTGTTTAGACCCCATGCTTCAATACAAAACATCCCAGGCTCATACTGTAGCAAATGTCAAGATCAAATAATTTGTTCTAAACTAAGGGATACCAGCCAAACAACAAATTCTACATATAGAGACTATTGAAACAGCTATCTGGTTTTATATGTAAAAGAAAATTCCTAATACTTTTCATTTAGTAGGAAGCAGCTGTACTCTTAACTTTACTATGTGGAGAACAGGAGGGGAAACAGCTGTTCAAAAAATTGTAACATTCGTAGTGAAAAATGGCTTCAGATTTGGGGATAATTGATGTTGCCAGCAGATTGCTTGAAAATTACCAGCAAAGCACTGAAATAAAATGTATTAAAGTTCAGTAGATTTTTAAGTAATTATCAACGTGAAAATTAATTACAATTATTAATTGATGGACTGTTCATACATATTAGCGGTCAAAATACACAATTGCAGCTTAAAATAAATTCTGCATTCATTCAATGGTAGCTATGACTAGAACTTACCCAAATCTATCAGAAAACTCTTGCAAAAGGGAACCTTGAAGTATAAACAAAAAGTTCCCACTTTATCCCTTTCTGTCATATTTCTTTTTCATTGCAAATTCTAATAACTTGATCAATGAAACAAGATACCCAAAATTATTATGATTTTTTTACCATCAGTTTTCTAAGTGAAGAATGACATGGCTAAGGAACAAAAGATGCACCGGGATTCAGTGAAGATTAAGCCTTACCCTATTATTTTTGTTCCCATGTCAATCCAGTAAAATAAATATCAATAGCTTTTATTCTATTTCAGTAAGTGCGCTGTTCTTTAAAAATTAGATCAAACCAATTATTTTCCTGTAGAGAATCTGACACAATATTTTCTAATTATTAAAGTATCTGTTTTTCGGTAAACACAGTTACAAAACTTAAATGTCAAGTTTGAATGTGCATGTGCAGAAACATACATTTATGTAACTCAGAAAGACTAGTCACTCGATTATGACTTGCTGGCCAGGCATTAAAAGTACTAAACCATGGAACAGTTTGACATCTCAGTGCTGGACATGTTCTCAGACACTGGCCAAAATCTGATCACCTTTTTCTAAGCAAAATATTCAGTAAAGTAGTAAAAATCCCTTCTGTCTAACACCACCTGTCAGCTGGGCTTCAGACCAGGCCACTAGCCTGAGACAGCACCTGTGGCTCTGCTGGATGACCTCTGCATTATAGGGAAGACATTCATATCAATTCTAGAAAACTTGGCACCATTGATAGAGCTGATCTCCAAATGTTCCTAACTTTCATCCTAAAGACAGTTGCAGACAGCAAACACTAGCCATTAAGACAAGTAAGTGCAGGCATTCCTTTTCTCAAGCATCTTTAGACTCTCACAGTGGTTGCGCTCCTCTTATTTACCTTTCATCAGGATCTAGATCTGCTAAGTACAAGCAGCAGAAGTCACATGTAGCATTCAAGTCTACCCTGCACCCAAGTATAAATGTAAACAAATTCTGTAAAAAGCTTCTCTTTAGATAGGAGGTGGTGAGAACCGAATCCAGGAAGGCCAAATCAATGCTTGAAGTGTGACAGAAGTGCTCAAAAAACCCTTTCTCTGGAATATTTTCCATTTACAAATATGGTTGTGGCATTAAAACAGGTCACAGCTTCAAAGACATATTTTCTTTCTCATCTTTGGCTCAGATAACGTGGAATTAAAAATTGTTCTCCTGGATTTCATCTGAGATTTACTGGAACTTACCAGGCATGGGTTGGTCTTGGTGAACTGGTCAGTCATTTCTCCAGATCTGCACTGGATGTATGAAGGGAGGAGGGAAGTGTGATTTTATGTGGACATGAAGCTTCAAAAGAGACAAAAATCAAAACTATCAACTAAGCAATAAAAATGTATACAAAGATTAGTTTAAACTTTCAAAGGTCTACATTGGTCCGTGAAAATAACTTCTGTACTCATTACCATTCCAAGAAAACAATTATGTTTGTCATTCTTCAAAATGAAGTGTAAGCAACAAAAATTTTATGATGGTATTAGCATCACTGTGATACTAATTCCCACAAGATTAATAGAATACAAATCCAATTTATTCAGATAAATTTACCTTCATTTTCTTCTTTTACACACAAAATGGAAAGCCTCCTATAAATTAATTGAGCTATTTATTCTCCAAAGGAGAGAGAGGGACATGCTTGTTGGCAGTGTTTTATGAACCTGAAAGGTAATGGGGTCCATAAAACTCTTTGACACATGTTTTTGAGCTTCAATAATTAGTCTGTACCTCATACTTAAAGTGTAAAAAAAGACTAGTTTCTTTTGCCTGATCATCAGCCAAATTTGCTGCTCACAAGAATTTATGTCATAGATTTTTACTCCCTTCTCTTTAAAAAATAATACTTAAGTTCATTGAGGTAGTACATATTTTATAAAAGGCAAAAATAGCCGTTGCATTATATCTATCCTGCAAAAACACACACCATAACCACTCTTTTTCAATGTTATTAAAAGCATACGAAGAAAATGAAATTATGTTTAGGAACATGTGTTGTTAAATACAATCAATATTATTCATGGAAAATTGAGATTCATCTGTTCTTCACAGAAGGAGTGCCTGAGCAGTGGAATGGGCTGCCCGGAGAGCCACTGGAGTTACCATCCCTGGAGATGTTCAATAAAACACTGGACATGTTCAATAAAACACTGGATGTGGCACTTACTGCCATGGTCTAGTTGGGATGGGAAGGTGGTGTAAGGTCATAAGTTGGACTGGATGATATCATAGGTCTTTTCCAACATTATTAACTGTATAATTCTGTGTGATCTTACATAAACCTGTTTTTTTCCTATGTATAGAATCTAGTAAGGCAATGGGGAAGAAAATCTACTATAAAACGAGGCTTATGCTGTGTGTACATGTCTTGCTAGAGATAGAATCACTCTCCAAAATAGGCTGTAGGAACAAAAGATACTAATTTTTTTTGGTTTTGTAAGTTTCACATTTAGATGAAATTTTTTTTCAAATGTGGTATAGAAACTAAAATGAAGAGAGAACTAATGCACATTTAAAGTAATACCGCAAAGCTATCTTTAGAAATCTATTTTAGTATACTTAATTTCAACAGAGTAAGAAATATTGAGAGTTTGCTATATATCTTGATATTATCAGCATGTGTTTCATACGTGGAAGCTCTTCTTTCTTTGTTAGTTTCACTGGCTCAAACACTAGTGCAAATTTCCAATGTGTTGTTTCAACATTAGTCATCTTAAATCCAAATAAAGAATGAAAAATCTTCTCTTTTCCCCATTAATACCCTTTCATAATCTGAAATTGATTTAAAAGGATTTTCAACTGTTTACATAAAATAAATCATCCCTCATCTTGTGCACTTAAACCTGCTCAAATTCCTTGTTTTTAAATAATAAACATTAGGGTAATGTTCCTAGAATAATATAAACTGTTAATATATGTAGGTGTTAAATGTATCAGAAAACATGCATTCTGTCTGAGAAGTCCCAACAAGATCTACTTTCAATGCAGAAGAAACCACATTTTTATGGTTATCACTATTGTGTTTCATAGATGTAAGCACTCCAGCATTTCATGAACCTTGTGGCCAAGATTCCTGTTAAGTGTATACAGCAAGTAAATGAATTTGCCAATACACGTTCTGTAAGATCTTGATTTTCCTGTCTCTCAGCTAAAATACTACAAAAGCTAGGAACGAACATTTTGACAGATTGTAACCACTTTAATTCCTTCACTACAACAGTTCTTGCATTAAGCAAGGAGGAGAAGTGTATGCTCTCAGCAGGTACAGCTTTCTGACTAGCAGCAATGTTTCAGACTCTGGTGCCAGTGGGAAAGACAAAGAGAGACACATTTGTTTCCAAGGAAGCAAAACTAAAGTGGATGATCCAGAGTATCAAATGCTCTTCTCATATGTGTATCCCTCTGCTTATTTTGGTTTTATGTGAACGGTGCAAGTCTGTCAGCAAAACTACGTGGAACTGAATAGGAGACCAAGACAGGTGGGGAAAAAAAGAAATCTGTAGGATAAGGGAGATGTAGGTAAGAGGAAAAACAACCAACACACAGACAAGCCTCAGTGTGGATTCAGAAGCTTTCTTCATTATTTAATGACAGAATTTTCTCTGAGAGTTCTCCATCACAAGTTCCCGATTTAACCCAAAAGTTTACTCTTGCATTATTTCTTGGAAGGTGTTATTTTTTCCCTTTTAACCAAAGTTAAATTAAAAACTGAAACAGCAGCAACAATGCACAATTAATGGCACTATCTCTGATCTTCCATGAAAGAAAAAAAATTAAAAGTGCAGATTTAGAGATTTGGGGAGAAAATGCTGGTTTTGATCACTTAAGTTTAGCTATAGTGTTACACTGAGATATTAAATAGATGAATTTATAGAAATATACACTGAGAAGAGTAAATCAGAAGCAAAATAAGAGCATAAAATTGGTCAAAAGCATATTTCAGAAATGATGCTATTTAGCTTTATAGAAGAGCTCTGTAATTCTCATCCCATACTCTATGTCACCATCACTTTCAAACAAACACCCAAACCAATCAGCTATGATTTAAATTTCTAGCTTCCTGACACCCACTTTTATGAAAATTGTTTCTGTTCTTAGAAAAATGGATATCTTTCAGCCAAATCACAGATGCCCTTCGTCACACAAAACATAGAGGACCACAGTAATATTGGCATCCATCTGAAATTTAGGAGTCCTTGTCATGACAAATGATGCATAACCATCACAACTACCAGGGCTCTCCAGCATCTTGGCAACTTAAAAGGCTTGTTCAAATTACATGCACTGAAACTGAAAGCATATTTTTTCCTCAGCACTTCAGTACTAACTATCTGCACATAATCATATCTGTTGCTTAATATACTTCCAAAATAATTGAAAACAGCAGAAGAAAATTTAAACTCAATTCTAACAAGGTACTTCAACTCAAGTCTGCAGTATGCTGTACCACGGAGTTTATAATTGGGCTCAGAGAACCTGATGCAGAAAACAAAAAAAAAAAAGAAAGAAAAACCAAAAACAACATAAAAAGCTCAGTTCACAAATCTCTGCAGATCTAGCAGTTGGGAGAAAAATTCTCTACACATATATCAAATTAATTTGTCTGAGAAGTCACTGACAAACTGTGATTCACATAGAAGTACCTGTCATGCCAACTAACGGAAAAGCACTTCAGAAAGTGGTAAGACAAACAGTAGGAGCAATTCACCTGACCTTAGATATGAAAAATAAGGAAGCAAAACTGAAAAATACCAAAGATAGAAAACGAATATGGGAACTGAATGGCAACACTGAATACTAAATTCAAAAAGAAGCCCTCAAGAAGGAAATGGTTACCATTTATTATAAATAGTGAAAGGAAAAGTAGTGAAACATATTGGGAATGTGCTCTAATCAGATAATGTAGATGTCTTCTTATGTTCTACATATTTGGTCTTTGATAGAGAAACCAAAACTAAACAAAACAACCCTGTAATTTCCAGGAAATTTATTAAGAAAATGAAACAGGTAGGTACATNTTTTTACATGTGAATCATTCTCTTTTGCACACTCCTATTACCATTGTTGCTGTTATTGTTAATTTCTTATCTCATTTCTGTTTCCATTAAATTTTTCTTCTCGCAGCCCATAGTGTTTTGTGCCTCCAGTTGGAGGTGGGATGGAGGGGGAACAACATTTGAGTTTGTTTTTTTTTTTTTTTTTTTTAAACAAAGATAATTTTTTTTCCTCAACTGCCATTTTAATCTTCACCAGAGGGTGCTTCATCTTCAGATCCCTCATCCCCTGACTTTTCTGGCGGAGGGCTGGCTGATTTTTTCTTTTCTGGGGGACTTTCA
>VWZN01012600.1:61378-72599 GCA_013396955.1 Regulus satrapa | reverse complement strand
TTTTTTTTTAAACCAAGAGTACTAGACTGGAGAATACAATTTCTAAACCATGAAAAGTAAAGCATTCTACATTTGTAGACAGGATTAAGGTAGAGATCTCTAGTTACACAGGCAGCACAACCAGAACTGAATAGCTTTTAGACAAACAATCCATGAAGATATATTTACTGTTGAAAAAAGGTGAAAAGCAAAACATGCTTGAACAAAAACATATTTATGAAACAATGAGCTATAGAAGGCAACAAATCTCTCCAGATGAAAAGGACTGCAAAAATAGCACTTACACTGAAGAATGGAGAATTGGAGGAGTATCTCAGTTAATAAAGGCCAATATCCTTCCAAAAATAACCACATAATCTTTCTCATAAAAAGCCTTTTTTTTTACCCCTCTTTCTTTCTTCATATCTGCTTTTATATTCAAAGTAAGCATTTCAGGTCTTCTTTGCCCCTGCAGCTTCTTATAAACATGTACACATTGTTCCCCTTTAAATCTTTTCTTACCTAAATCAGTAGTAGATGAAGGAGTTTCAAATGTTTTAACCACACTATAAAAGTTTGCATGGTGAAAATATGTTAAACCTTGTTTCATACGGAAGAGGCTTTAAAACGAGAAAAAGGGAATAAAAGTAAATAAGGGAATAAAAGCAAAGCTGATAACCTTTGGTAAACTCTGAAATTCACATAGATTCCAACTTCTGGGGGAAGACAGTATTTTTAGAGTGTCTGGAGTGTAACAATACTGGGAAAGAAATTGGAGGATTTACAGTATGGCAAAACAGTGCAAAAAATATTTGGGATACAAACTGCAAAGATGTCTTCAGAAAATCCCAGTAACTTATACCAAATACATCCCTCAAATTGTACAAATCCTCTGCTGCATTAATTCAAAATCTTGACCTACAGTCCTAATCAATCTGTATCACAAGCCCGTTTTTTTTTTTATGTTTTTCTTCCCTACAGAAATACTCAACCAGTTATGTGGCATTAAACATTTCAATATTAAATGTGGAACTTGAAAATAGGAAGAGCAGCGTCCTAAAGATGCTGGAATGATGGATTGCATCAATCTGATAACATATATGTTAAAATCTTTGCAAGTTGTCTATCTGCCAACAAAGACAAGCACTTCTGCAGCACAGTTTACATCAAACTCTAAAGTCTATCATGTATCTAAAAAAGGTCATATGAACTGCACTGCGAAAGTGTTTACAATTTCACTGACTTTAAAATGAGATTACGGTAAATATAGATGACTTCACAGCAGAAATCTAAAGTAAGGAAAGACTCATCCTGTTCAGATGAAACTGAAATTGTCAGCTGCTTCTTTTAATCTATGAGGATCTGACTTCCAAAACATTTTTGTTTGGGTTTGGTGGTTTTGTTTGTTTGTTTCTTGGCTGGAACTGACAACTTAAAATGAAAAAATCTGTGAAAGTTCTTTAAAATGATATCTTTCAATAATCATTATTCCAGATATTATGCTCAACAAGCACATTTTAGGTCAAACGCTTTAAAACTAGTTTTATATAACAATTTTATCAAAATTATTACCTTTCAGTAACATTCAGTGATATCAAATTTTAAAGATTCTTATTTTTATTTTAAATATTGATATGTTTTCGACTGAGGACATATATACACAAAACCATATATACTCTCACCTTACAATGAATGTTCAATAGAGCATTACTGGCAGTAGATACTTAGAAAGCTCTGAAAAAACTTTCTGATATTTTCCAACAAAATTATTTTCAATAATTACTCAGGTTATTATATTAGTTCAATTCAGGAAAAAAAATTTTATTTTTTATGTTTCAAGCTGATACACAAAACTACATTGGAATTTCTTCAGTATACAAAATAAATTATAGAAACAGCCACATTTCTTTTAGGTTGCACAGAAGAAAAGTGTCTACCCAATGTATAATTAAACAGAATGTTTTGGTTCAAAATATGAGAAACCAGTGAACCCATTTAGTAACACAAGAGAATGCTACACTTTATTTAATTTAAAGCAAGAGAACAAAAGTCAAAGATTGGTTTGGGTTGGAAAGAACCCTTAACAATTATCAAGTTCAAACCCCACCACAATAGGTAGGGGCACCTTCCATTAGACCAGGTTGCTCAAAGACTATCCAGAGTGGTTTAGTACACTTCCAGGGATGGGGCATCCACAGCTTCTCTGGGCAACCTGTGCCAGTGTCTCACCACCCTCACAGTAAAAGACTTCTTATGTCCCATGTCAATCTATTCCCTTCCCTTTAAACTATTGCCCTTTGCCCTGTCACTAAAGGCTTTGGTAAAACATCTTTCTCCATCTTTCTCACGAGCCCTCTTGATATACTGCAAGGCTATAAATAAGGTCTTCCGTAAGTCTTGTCTTCTCCAGGCTGAGTAACTCTGACTCTCTCCACTGATCTTTAGAGGCTTCAGCCCCCTGATCACTTTTGTGAGCTTCCTCTGGGTCTGCCAGAAGTGTCGGAGGCCACTGTTCCCACATTTCAGTATTTCAGCATTTCTGCATTCAATTGAACCATTTAATGAACAGCTTAGCTTAAACCCACTTCTGTCATCTGGTTAAGATGTTCTGCCAAACTTTGCACTGGTCTAGCTCAATGGAAAAATTAAATATCCACTAAAAGAAATACTGACAGCTGAGAGTATGACGAGTTATAGAGGTGTTCAGTGTGTATATCAGGTGTTTAGTGTATCATCTCTCAGAACACATTTGTCAAGATCAACATTATAAAATAATCAGAAAAAAAAAAGAAAAAGAGTTCCAAGAGCAAAGGTCAAAGCCACCATAAATTATACTAGGATTAACAAGAACTCAGAAAGAATTCTCATTTACTTTCTTATTAGACTTCTTTCCATATGCAGTGGTTTTTCTTCTGCATAAGTCGTGATTTCTCACTTTTGTAAGAATTAAGGACCCTTCTCTCAGATGATGCATAATAGAATCAACAGGTTCTACAGCTATGCTTAAATAAAGTTGGTCAGTACAATTCTCCCCTACAATGGATGAAAACCCAGGAATTAACCCAGCTGACAATTTGAAATATTACCAATCTCCTAGGCATTCTGTTCTGGACTTTTACTCAGTTTCTTGTACTGAAAATACAAACAGGACACATCTGTTAACTATGTTCTGGAATTAACCACCACACAAAACAAAACCAGAGACAGTCCCAGTTCCAGACCTTCAAAACACCAGAATGAACAATAAGGTCATGGCATAAATTGTTACTTTCAGTTGCAGGCAAAAGCAGAAGGATGCCCTATTATGTAAGGTAAGTGATCCTAAAAACACCCTAAGATCCTACCCTGTTAAAAAGACTCTCCTGTTGGAAGAGCAGCATATGACAGTGGAGAAGGATTCTTAAAGCCAAGGGTCAGGTAAAGGCATGGGTTAACTTGGGCTGTAAGAGAATGAGGCAGCCTAGGAGGGGAACATTTACCAGGCCATTTAGTGACAGGGTAAGGGACAATGTTTTAAAGCACTAGTGGCTACAAACTGAAAGAAGGGAGGTTTAGACTAGCTATATAGGATGAACCTCTTTAATGTGAGAGTGTTGAGGAACTGGAACAGGTTGCTCAGGAAAGTTCTCATCCCTGGAACTGCTCAAGGTCAGGCTGGATGGGGGTCTAAGCAATCTGGTCTAGTGGAAGGTGTTCCTGACCATGGCAGGGAGTTTGGGACTAGCTGACCATTAAAGGTCTCTTCCATCACATAGCATTTTATTATTTTACAAGGCAGAAATGTACAAAAAAAACCAAACTTATATAAACAAACTAAAAAACCATCAGAACTATAAATAAGTCACACCAACCTGCAGCCTTGAAGGGCATTGTAACAAGAAAAATTGAAGTTAGAGGTCTCTACATATAGTTTATTTTTTCTCTAACAACAGCCTATAATTTGGCAAAATAAATAACACTTTCTTCTAGAGAAGCAAGTTCTTAAGTGCTGTACTGTGCAACAGGCAATAAAGAGAAGTGTTAGGACATGCAAAAACACAGATGATACTGAGTAATTGGGCACTACTCAGGAGAAAACCAGAAGGGTTGTTGCTCAGACACCCCTTTAAAAAACAGTCATGCTCCCCACCCCAGTTAGAGTATCTCCTCTTATCTGAGAGCAATCAAGTGTTTGAAGAAAGACATCCAAAGAAGCAGTCCATTTGGAGTTCAAAATAATACACAGCCCACACAGTTTGGAAGAGATCCAAGATCATCACATCAATGCAAAACCCTCTACTATTTTACTTGTTATTCATGAACAGTCCTTTTATTGAAAAACATGCACAAAATCTTTGAAATAAAGCTCTATACCAAAAATAATGGAATACAGTCTAAGGTTCATATATTTTCAAATAGTCATCACATAACATTTTCCTATTTGTAGGGCTAACATAAAAGCATATCCATGAAGAGATGACTTCCAAAACATCTACAATAAGCAAATTTGCCAACCATCTGTGCAAAAAGTAGTCTAACTTAGATTTAAACACAGAAAAAAAAATAAATAGATTCTCAGCCCAGCAGCGGAACAACACACCTGATCAAACACCAGACTAAGCATGGAAACATTCTAGTCTGAATTTAGCAACAAAGAATATGCAGACTAGGAATATTGTGACTAATGAAACCTTCCTGGATTTGTCTATATACGTAACACTTCTATATGAAGCACAATATCCAAGTGCATTTTTGAGTTATTGACAAAATTCAAGGCATAACTCTAATAAACAATATTTGACATGAGAAATGCTGGACTAGCTGTAATTCTTTTTTTTTCATGTAATAGCCTTATGGTTAGAGCACTCTCTAAGAAAGCACTAAATTACATCTTAAAAACTGAGATATTTCATGCCATTCCCTTTTAGCAGAGAAGAATGAGTGGGCAAATACCCACTCCTAAGGGCTAAACTCAGTGAAGAACTTTCTACTACTTCAGTGGTGACAGTAAGGAAAGACCAAAAGATTAATGGGTCCCCAGCAAAAGAAAATCTAATCTAGCTCATATTGACACCCTTAGCTAGAGCAGTGATGCTCTACTCCACACCCCCAATACTGTTTTCATAGTATATGGCAAGAAAAAAACTACACGACATAAACAGCACCAAAAAAAAAATTAAAAAAAAACCCCAAAACCAAACAACCCACCTGTCAAAGAGGTCTCAATCTCTGTCCTGTCAATCCTGCTGAAAGACATGGAATACTCCTCTACCACATATTCAATTGAAAATATCCATTTTCTTCTAGTTTCCCCTTCCTACAGACTTCCCATTATCCATCCACATCAGTGATTATACTTGCAACGGAAGTGTGAATTGACAGAATTCAAAAACACATTTTAGAAATTTTAATGGTGCTTACTTAGCCTTAAAGAGTTGAATTCAATATCCAAAGCAGTAAGAAGACATTTCTTATGTTGATGTCAAGATGTTTCTTATATTGAAGTCTAGGACTTCTATGTAATACATCATCTAGACAGATTACAACACAACTGGTGAGACAATCTCAGTGTCAATTTGGTACTCACATTGGCAGATAGTACACTGTAGAGGCCATCAAGTTCAAAGCACTGGTTTTATCACAAAAATTGAGCCTGCTTCAAAAGGAGCAGCTGGGGCATTACATAAAGAAACAGAATTTTAATATATTACTTTTCCTATTTAATGTCATAAAAGCATTATTTTTCCTTTCTATATACAATTAGACTGAAAAAAGTTCGACTTACTGCAGCTCCTCTTTATGTCACATCCTGTGTGCAGAGTTTAGGAAAAAAGCATACACAGCAATACTTGCAGAAAGTTACAGATCAGGTAAACTGTTTTTCAGTTTTGAAAACAGAAGAAGAGACCTGAATGCTAACAGATTAATAACAGTAGCTGTAGGCTTTCATTCAGAGCTGACTTGTTTGCATCCACCATAAATGGGCAGTGACCATTTACCATCTAACAGCTCTTCAGTAGCCTATACATGATGATATGGTAGCTCCTGTTGTAGAAGTGGCCAGGTGACAGCCACAGTTAATTGCCATACCTGATGGCAGTCTCAAATAAGGAAACAATAAGACTTGGAGACCATGTCTTTTAGACAGAAAGCAACTCGAGAACAGGACAATGAAAAAGTATTTATCAAATAAGCCATGTCTATCCCAATATGTAACAAGATCCCAATTTAAGGTGAGGTTAATATAATTAATATTATGCAATATTTTTTCATGGTTTAACCTCAGCCAGAAACCAAGCCCTGGGAAGCTGCTCACTCACTACCCATGAGAAGGATTGGGGAGGGAATCAGAAAGGTAAAAGCCAGAAAACTCATGAGTTGAGAAAAAGAGAGTTTAATAGAGAAAGCAAAAGCTGTGCACAGAGGTAAAGCAAACCAAGAAACTAATTAATCCCTTCCCATGGGCAGGCAGGTGTTCAGCCATCTCCAGGAAAGCAGGGCTCCATCATGTGCAACAACGACTTGGAAAATGAACACCATCACTCTAAACCTCCCCTCCCTTCTTCCCCCCCATTTCATACACTGAGCATGATGTCACACAGGTTGCAATATCCCTTTGGTCAGTTGGGGTCACTTGCCCTGACTGTCTCCTCCTAACCTGCCATGTACCTGCAGCTTCCTCACCAGTGTGGCAATAAGGAAAGCAGAAAAGGTATTGGGTCTCTGTAAGCCCTGCTCAGCAATAGCAAAAAAAAATCTCTGTATTATGTTCTGGGAAACATTTTGCATTTTGGACTTTCAGAGTCCTTTTTTTCTAGTACTATCCCCATTTAGTAAGCATAAATGCTGGGTTTCATACTGCTCTCTTCCATACAAAATACTCACAGCAATAAGGTCAATTTTCAAGGTACTGTTCAGTTTTGATAGCTCCTTTAAAAAAAAAACAACATTTACTCACTTGTAAAAGGATTATCTTAACAGAACAGCATAGGGCTCTAATGTTCTGCTCCATAGGCATAAAAAAAAAGTATAAAAAGAAAAAGTAAAAGCTTTTAAGAGCCACAACTTTGATAAAAGCCGATTCATATATTGCTTAAAAGTTATCATTTTCATATAAAAATCTCCTCAGTATTTATAGCAAAGTCAACTGAATAAATGCACTAAAAAGTAATTCTGAATCAAAGCTATGTTATTTAGATCCTGATGTAGCAGGCAGCTGTGATACCACATAGAATTTCCTTAATTTGACCAAACTTTCTAACATGGTAAAATGTATCCTCCAGTTATGAAGAAGAAAACCACACTGTTCATTTTACCTTTACAACAGCAAAAAAACAAAATGTGAGGAGTAAAAAACACAATTCTCTCTGGTTTACTACTGTTCATTAAATATGTATGCAAGATACATGTCTGGAATCCAAAAATGTCACAACTCTTCCAATTCTGAATTGCCAAGAAAGTGGTCACCCTCTACCAGGAGAGCTTTCTGAGGTTGTTTTTACATTTAATGATGCTTCTGCTTGGTAAAGTAACTCCTTGTTGATCACATCAAGGACCACAAACAGCCTATTTGTACTACTTTGTTTTTGTCTTCCCCTATTGAGAGCCCACCAAATCAGACCATTTTCCTTCAGATGGAGAATATTACATTATATTTATCACTATAGCAACTAACCTAATTGATTTGATGCAGGTTTCTCTTCCACCATAGGATGGAGCCATTATCCTTAAGTATAATCTAAACATTTAGGAAATAAAAAATTATCAGTTTATCATTTTACCACATCAATAGGAAAATAATTTGGATTCAGATACTAAAGTGTAAATGAAAGTCTAAGGGGTTGTACATGTACATCCAGAATATTCTTTATAAATATGCTTATCTGTCAAGTGGAACTTAGATATGGTGTTTACTGGTTGCTCCCAGTAATAGGGATGACTATTGTACAACAAATACACTTTCAGAAACAAAGATTCACAAAGTCATTAGGAGAAGGAGAAGCCATGTTCAAATAACTTACTCAGAAATAAGCTTTGTCAGACTAACGGACCAAAAATGGAAATATGCAAGATAGATGAAAAATTGTATTCACAGTGCTACTAAGAAAGGAAAAATGGAAATGTTCTTTTCAAGATTTTGTTTTGGAGGCTTCAGGGTTTGTTTTCAGTAGAATGATACAGTGAGAGAACAAAATATTAGGTTGCTGTAATTAGTTTGATAATATATTCATCTTTATTTCTATACGTCCATATACCTGGCAATAAGGCGTGGGGAAAATAGAGACCACCTTACATAGTCAAATTCTTTCCTCTTACTTCCTAAGAAATATTGCAATCCTGATATTTTTAAAGCATTTTTAAATGTCATCATATCCCCCCCCAACACCCAGATCTTCTTTTCTTCAAAAAAAGGCATCAGATGAAAAAAAAAACTTATTAAACCCTAGCTGATTTTTAAGAGAATTCATAAAATCTGAAGTGCTGCTTTACCTAGAAATAGCTTCACTTTTTTTTAATCTTGATTTTTCACAGAGCAAAAACCATTTTTTTCAATGTCTCAAATACTACCACTAGAGAAAATGTTCATGATGCTTCATTAACATTTGGAATTGCAATTGTCAAATCAGTGAAGCATTACATAAATGGTGGAGTGTTTTGACACTGCATATTTTAAGCAGCATGGTGCTTTTTAGTGCTATATGAAATGAAGAGTGTACTACATATTTGAGGAACACCATCTACACTAGCTGAGAGAACTAATTAGAAACTGGGCTTTAAGCACACTAGAAAATGCCTTCAGATTACCAGCCAACATTTGCATTTTTCATCAGTAAACAATGCAAAAAATAAAGAGTGAACAATATGTAACAAATCAAATGGATGCCCACACTCTTTAGGACAAAACATAGTCAAACTTCTCATTGCTGGAAATAAATAATATTTAAAGTGTCAGAGTTAGTAGTTAACTCTTTTTAAGGCCATGCTGATCAAAAATATATGCTGAGAAGATCTCATAGATTCTCATAAGAAGCCTGTGACTCTTTGGACACTTCTAGCACAAACTTAACAAAATATTTCCTATCACTAATATCAAACTGAATTCCCTTTACACTTGAACCATTCATTCTGTTCCCATGATACAATAGCTTATTTTAAAACTTGCTATGTTGTTTAGTATATTGTCTATATGAACACACTGAATATAGCATTATGCACAAAATTATATTATTAAAAATGTGGCCTGCTAAATAGGATCTTATTAATGAGAAATGTAATGCAAAATGTGTTAAACTACAGAAAAAAAATACAAAGTATGTTATTCTTTTTTGAATAATCCACTTTCAGTGTCATCAGTATAAAGGGTCCCATAATACGCAAAATACAAGTGAATTAAAGGTTCTCCAAACCAATTAAAATCTTGTTTCAAAAAAAAAAAAACAACCCAGAACACATACATAGAAAAATGTTCAATGGAATACAGCTGGAGGGAATGGAATACAGGGTTAAGGAATGCAGCAGGTATGCTCCTGCAAACCAGCATCTATTTCCTATTCATCACAGCCTTCACTATTACAGCTCAACAAGACAAGCCTAGTGCAAAATCTTTTATGCTACAGCTAATGAAAGCAATATGCACCATGGGTAAATTACAAAGCCCATTCAGCTCGTATAAAATACAGTGTAGATTCATTTTGGCAAAGCTGTGTGGATTCTTCCTGAGAAGCTGGCTTTTTTTTTCTTCTTTTTTTTTTTTTAAATTATTATTATTATTATTGCGTAAAAACTTCTTTTTGCAAGTTTCCCACTCTGGTGTCATGGACTAACCTGCACACCCTACTAACTTAAGTATGGTCATTAACTTCTTTTACATTATGTAACTGCTTGAAAATTATTCTTGCTGAAAGCAGAACAAAGAAAAACAAATAATATCAAAACAAACAAACAAACAAAAAAAACCCAGGAAAAAATAAAGACCTTTAAAAGTATTTATAGTCCAAGTACTTGATTCTTACAGATACCTTATCTGCAACAGTGTAATTAATGGAAACTCTATCAAGCCTGAAAAAGAGAGTATAAAAACTCTAGTGATAACCCGAGCTGCAGCTCTTTAACAGAAAATATGGACTTATTAAACTGTTGAGGATATGCTAAGGAAGTGCCAAGACTTGCTCCTATGGAATTTCAGAGGATCACATATGATCCCAGGGATGTTAAGACATCTGTCACTTGATGGAGTATGTGCTTCTTAAAATAATGACCATAAGCAAATCAGCTCCTCTTCATGAAAAGTGGACAGAGTTAGGGGAGTGTGTATGTAGAAGGAGCAGCCTCAGAGGAATCTGATTAACATCTGACAACAAACACTGAACAGGGGACCAGGGTTACTACTGCTAGAAAGTTTGTTTCTAAAATCCAAGAGATGTTACTGCTTGGACTGTAAATACCACATCTACAACCGAAGGACATCTCACTCTCCTGAGAAGCAGAAGTATTAAAGTGCTGGTCTACCTGCTTTGCCATAGGGGAGCGGGGAGAGATATGTTGAGAGACAAGTTCTAAGGCACAGTACCTACGCATGCCAGCTTCAGAGCTTGGCCTTCGCCTGAAGTGTTACCTCACATGAGAGGGGTGTAGATTTATGCACAGCAAAAGCACCAGGACAAATATGTACTTACTGCAGTAAGCGATTAGGAGACTAGCCAGGATCATGATAGCCCAGAAAGTTGAGGACATGCTTGGCAAGGCGCTGGCATCTTTCCTACTGCTTCTCCTGGGAGATGGAGCCATTGAAGCCACTTCCCCGGTGGGGGGAAAGTCAGACAGTTTCACCAGCCAGCTCTCCCCTTGACTGATGGCCTTGCTCCACGTGTAATCCTCAAGGAAGGCATCTTCCAACGTCTCTGCTGTTCATCATCAGCAACCTGGTCCTGTTGCAGGAATCATCTTCCAGCCAGAAAGCCAAGGCGACTCTAGAGCACGCGGGGCTTTGGAACAGTGGCCACAGCCAGCTTCTCTCCTGTCACTGTGGTGGAATTCACTAGCATGGAGGGTTTCACTGCGGTTCGGAAGCCTCGCGTGGTACAGAGCTTCGAATACGTCCCACGAACGAGCCTCTCTTTTTAAATTTTTTTTTTCCCCCTTCTGTTTTTTGATTTGCCGAAGTTGCTCCGCTGGCTGCCCTTCCCCCTGCCTCCCCGTGCCCGGGGGCAGCCCCCGCAGGGCAGCGCGGGCCCCGGCGGTGCTAACGCGGCGCCTCCCCCGC
>VWZN01012600.1:28373-61121 GCA_013396955.1 Regulus satrapa | reverse complement strand
CGGGCTGTGCGGCGAGCTCTGTGCCTCGCGGGGTAGAGCCGAGCCGGCCCCCGGCACTGCCCCCGGCCGGCAGCGGAGGGCGGCGCGGGGGAGCCGCCGGGCCGGGAGCGGAGCAGAGGGAAGGGAGCGGAGGCGGTGCCCGCCCCGAGCCCCCTCCGGGAATCTTTGCTCTCGGCTGGCGCGGGGTCTCGACAGAAGGAGGAGTGGCCCAGGGGATGGTTTCTCCCAGTCCCCTCACCTGCGCGGTGCGGCTCGAAATCTCCACGATGTGTTGCGCCTCGACACGAGTACAGATGCTAAAGCAAACAATTCCTCATTGTGTATCCATCTGCGGTCCTTATGGGGACTGCTGTTGGCACGCGGTTTCTGTCGCTGAAATGGCAGCGACACATCTGTATGAAAAACACTTTAGAGGGCTTGAGTTCACATGTGTGCCAGTATCCCTTAAGATTAAAAGCTTAAATATTTTAAGAGGGACCAGGTAGTTAAGCTTTTCTGTTCGGAGTCTCCATAGTGATGTCTTCAAATTAATATTTTAAGTTCTGCAGAAGGTAGTCGTGTTCCAAGTACAGGCAGGATTGGCAGACTAGAAGAGGAGCTTGGTCGCAAAACGTCCCATTATCTCCTCCTTCATTTTACTTGTATAATAGAAATGCCATGAAAAAGCTGATCTGTATTCCTTCAGAAGCCCCAGGTTAGTCTGATTGTTTGCCATTCAAACATCTAGACTTAAAATTGTATGTGAATGATGCAATATTCATAAGACAGGACTGTAAGGACCTTCATAGTACAGCTGCACTTGATTAGATACTCGTAACTAAGTTCAGTTTTGCACTCTGAGGACATTGCCAATGTAATCACTTTGATTTTAGAGAAGATTTTCTACCAGAATGCTTTCATCCTGAACTGGTAGAGCAATAGATTAATTTGTTCAAACATCCTTCATAGATGAAATTTTAACTATTGTTTGGGTACAACTACATTTGGGTAGCAGACATCTCCTTCCAAGACGTGACTTTCTTTTCCCTTATTTTCATGTGAATTTGTTTTTTAGTATATTTGAAAACTAGAATAGAGCACAAGTCAAGCATTAAGACAACATGCTAAGTTGTATTATTCTTCCCCATATTATTTAAAAGAGCATTTATATGCAGAGACAAAATCTTTGTATCACCTTCCATCCGTAACTTAGACACTGTATTTTCCTTCTAAGTCAATATAAATTCATCATCCCCATTGGAATCCTGAAGTATTACTTCAATTTGGTGTTATAAAGTTTTACAGCTTCATGAGTTGTTTTGAAACTAGGACTTTCAAAATTCCTGTTCTCAGACTAAATGTAAATAAGTGTTAAGCAGCAAAAATTGCTTGTTGTGCTGCTGTTTATTGCAATTCCAGAACTAACATGTAAATTAAGGAATTTTCTATATTTGAGGAAAAAAAAAATATTTCCATTATAGCTGTGAGTAGTGAATGTCCAGTTAAATAGCATATTTTTTTAATTACTGTCAAGAAAAAGCACAAGTATTTTGAAATAAAATATATAGTATGATGTATGGATTAAAAGACTCTAAAGCCATAAGGGACAGCTGTAGACATATATAGGCAACTATATATTTCAGTAGAGTCCACAGACTTTTATATAGTAAATCTTAGAGTTTACCCAAGAAGTTGTGGTTAGACAAGAGAATTTCCTTTGGAAATGCATCCAGCTTTCAGTCTGAGGAGAGAGAATAATGATTGCTGTTCACCTAAAAAGAGCTTGGAGGTTCATGCAGAAGCTGAATTCTTCCTTTGATAATTCTGAAAACTGACTTGAGACCAGGTTAATTCCCATGTAGGTGAGCTACTCAGTTACTCAGAAACTAAGGCACCACTCACTCAATACAGGAACTACCAAGCTGGGGCCTTTGTGTTTCTATACAACTACCTGTAATAGGTTTAAAAAGAAATTTTCAGTTAAGAAAGATTTTCAAACATTACATTCTGATCTGACTGTCAAAGAAAATACTTAAAACCACTCTTAAAATGTAATTTTAGGTCACTACCGGTTTGTTTTGTAGGTGCAAGTTGATCTCTAGTAATGGCCTTGCTGTTCTGCACAATCTTGAAAAGTATTTCACCCTACAGTGACACTATTCACAATGTAGTCTCACTTGAGGAAGAAGTGGCGGAATGTGATCTCAAATTAATTTGCTTGCCCCTTTATCAATATGTTCCCCACACTTTGATTTTCAAGGAAAATGTTTGAGATCTGTCTTTATTGCCTCCCTAATCTCCCAAGAAATTCCCAGAATTCAGACTTGTGTGTACAGAAATGTAAGAAACAATGATTAAAATCATGGACAGATGTCTGAAAGCTGAATAGAAAATAGAAACCCAAAGTAAAGTCTGTATATCAAAGTGAAATTCCCTTTTCAGAATCAGATTTGTTCCCATATAGTCAAAGACAGATCTCTCATTCTGCCATTGCTGTTGGAAGAGTTAATATTTACAAGGAAATTAAAATAATATTTTAGCTCTTTACTAAGACAGGTTGTGCCATGGGTCCAACTGAAATTTTAAGCAAAATTTAAAAAATCTATTGACTAAAAAAGGCATAGTTTGAAGCTTGTTGTAAGCTGTATCTATGTCAGTTTGTCCATGATGTGTCGCTGCTTTCTGCTGGCATGTCAGACCTGTGAAGCCTGTGTAGCCCCTATTACAGGTGAGACAATAACCTACAGAGGATAAATCTCAACATTCATTCAGTATCAAGCATGTACATGGTAGAAGGTAGATAATGTTCTTCAGGCCTTTACAGAGAGACCTTCTTTTCTTTTTGAATTTGCTTATTTGCTTTGAAGATAAAATTTTTATTTAAATTGTGGGTAAATTACATGGTATTGCACTGATTCAGTATACTTCAGAGGGAGCTAACAATCAATAATATTCAATCAACAACTGAGTTTTTCCTTGGGATAAAATAAAATATTCAGTTGATTCTAAATGTTGATTTCAATGAAACAACAGAATATCTGAATTTACATTATTGATTAGATTTGTTAATTTTAATTAACATAAATATGAGCAAAAAATGTAAAAGTATAGCAGCATTTAAAAGTTTCTTTACAGTGTTAAAAACATTAATTACATTCAAGAGCTATGTAATAGAAGTGCATTATATCTCAAAAGAATTTTCAAAGGAAGAGCAGTAGAGCTTATTACTAAGAAAGTAAGCTCCTCAACTGTATTTAACAATTTATATTTTCAATGTATGAGTTAAAGAACTCTATATGTCTCTTTATAAAAATCCATAACATCTTTAACAACTGTAGCAAATATATAAAAAAAAAAAAGAATGCGAGAGAATTGCAATTTTCTTCATCTTCCTTGAGATGGAGACCAATCAGGAGATATAGATTAATGGTTAAAGAAAAAGAATAGTTTTAGTTAGATTTTATGAGAAGATTTGCTGTCTTTGTATTGACTGATCTTATGCCATCATTAGAAAAAATGTTGTATCTAGAAATGTCTCAGTTATGTTTTTGGAATACCTATTTAGTTCCCAGAATATTGACCACCTATTTAGTAGGGAAGTTTTTGCTATTGATTTACATGAGGCAGAAAATTAGGGTGCCTTTTCACTGATCTTCTTTCTTTAACAAAGCACCAGTAGTGTTGTAGTTGTACTAGTAGTAGTAGCAGTAGTAGTGTAAGTACTAGTGGTTTTTTGTTTGTTTGTTTGGGGTTTTATGTTTTTGTTTTGGTTTTGGATTTTTGTTTGTTTTGGGGTTTTTTGTTTTTGATTTTTACTAGCCATTATTAATTTAGCTGGGTTTGGGTTTTTTTTCTAACTTTAATGACCTGCCAATGATATGATAGATATTGAGTAATATAGATACAGTTTTAAAAGCTGTATGTGGTTTTGATTTAACATGAAAGCTTTCATAAGTTATGGGAAATCCTCACCCTGTAAAACAAAATCTATGAAGCTGTTCACTGACAGCTATATTAACCTGTCCAATTATGTGCAAAGCCAAACATAAAAAAAAAAAAAAAAAGCAAGAAAGTGACAGCAGGAATATGTTGCCAATACAAAACATTTTTATACCTGTCTGTATAAATGATAGGGTGTCACAATATTCGCATTATCATCCTGACTGAATTTTATTTGTAGATTTTACACTAAAATGCAGAAAAGCAATGAAGATAAATACTTAAAGGTGAATTTTAATTCCACTTTGTGTCAAAGACAAGTCTGTATTTTTTAATTAAAAATTACACCATTATTATATCCTTTCAAAATGTGTCTGCCTTTTTTTTAAAGAAATAACGAGTTGTAGATGACCAAAAGATTAAATGAACTTTTTGTAAAATTACTCCATTCTCAGTTAGATCCTAAAAATATAGAGATTGAAAAAAAAAACAACAACTTTACTCTTGTCATGCAAGCCCAAATATCCCATCTAAAGTGGAGTTAAAATTAACTGCACCTCTTCATAGCTTGTACTAATAAAATGTTTATTTTTTAATGATGTGGGTGCTTAAAATTGTTTCTTTACATTGAAATGCCTACAACAAATGTGGCAGATAAGTCCATTCCTGTCACTTAGCAACCTTTACTAGTTCCGAATAAAAATTTGGGGAGCATCTTAAATGGTATTATAGAAGTGTCTGGAATTTAGCAAATACCAAATCATTCAGAAGTGAGTCATTACCTGAGCTAGGTGATGTAATATACTGGATTTGACAGCAAGAACAGAAATAACTAACTTGCATACATGGATAATTTAGGAGGTGAGTTATTTAAAAAAAAATTAGGAAAGAAATCAGAGCATGAAACAGCAAACCAACCTGAAATAAATCCAAATATGGTAAATTGCTTTCATTACAGCAAATAGACAGAAAATGAGAGGGATAGGAAATCATGACTATGAGCAAATTTCTGTCTTGGAAACTACATAAATTATTAATCAGATCTGTTGTGAGTTAGGTCTAGTTTAATTTTGTGCAATCAAGCAAAAGCAATGCTGGATTCAGTACCTATTCAAAAGTTTCCAGAAAAATCTACTTTTGATTATATTAAAAATTCTTTTACAATATATTTAAAGTGAGGAAAGAGTACTTTACTTGCTTGGGAATTTATTCCATGTTGTCTGTTTGTTTTCTTTACTCTTCCTCTACTTTTTTTTCCTTTCAGTAACTTACCATGATTTGATAACTTACACATTTGACACTTACACATGTGCTAAAAGAGTACAGTTGCAAAGATTTTTTTTTTTTCTTTTTGTCAGTCCTGTATTTTTTTTTCTGTCCTGTGTCTGCTAGCTTCCCTGCACAGTATTCTGTAGGACAAAGAAATCAAAGTATACTATACTTGTCTGCATATACAGTCAGCAAGTACCCATTCAAGAGAAAAAACCATCACTACAGGTCTGGCAACTGCATGATCCTGTTTTTCAGGGAGTGTTCTCTTTAGCCAGCTATGGATTTACTTTGTAACTCCTTACTTCCTTGGATATTTTAATACACACACCAGAGATGTAAAGGCGTATGAGGCTATGTTTTCTTGGTGGATTTTTTTTCCGGAAATCTTGCCATGTCTTCACAACCCTTGCTGTGGGAGAAGAAATAGGTGGTATTGTCTGGAGGTGGAGTACAGGGTTATGTTTGACAGCTGCATTCTGTTGATAATGAAGCCAATACATTTTCTGAGCAGCTCTTTGATAATGGTTTAAATATCTCGTTACCTTAATTGCTGCTGGAGTCATGAATTATTAATGTTTTTTGGGTTTGTTTGGTTTGGTTTGGGTTTTGTTTTTGTTTTTTTTTTTTTTCTGTAAAGACCTAGAGAATTTTGCTAAAATATTATAAGTATTCTACTTGAAGGTGAGGTAACGTAAAAACATTTTCAAAAATATATGAGGCAGTGAATTCAGATTTGTTCAGTGTAAGCTGGTACTTGATTTCTTAAATTCACCATGCAGCTATATGTTTGATCAGCAAATAGTAGAAAATTTTCTCAGGAAGATAAATCATGATAAAACATGCTAAGCTGCAGATTTAAAAGCTGGAATTTTCATCTAGACTTGATAAGACTTACAGAGAATGTAGTTCCTTTGCATTCTCTCATTGGCCAGCTCAACTGTTTGTTATTTGAGTATCAGTCTCCTGTTTTTCAGAAATCAGCTAACTTTCTGTAACCAAGAAAACCCTCAAAAAAATTGTTACCTTCCTGAGTGGAAATTAGAAACTACTGGTTTACTCTCTAAACTGTAGCATACAAACTGAACATGAAGAAACTTGTGAACTTGATGGACTTACTTTGAAAAGCAGACAGGCTGTCTCTTGAATGATATTGCTGAGGAGCAGACAAGGGTTGAAATTGCCAGTGTTTGTTTCTGGTGAGTTGAAATGCCCAGTTCATCATCAAACACTATCTGTTTCTATAATCTAAAATAGGACTTTAGATGTAGGGTATGAAAAGAAACAATACTAGAAGGTGGAACAGACAACAGCAAATTACAAATAAGAGCACCTTACTGAAGGTCTGGCTGGCAAAATAAGTTTTAGTTTGGGATTTTTGATTTTGGGTGGGATTTTTATGGGGGGCAGAGGAAGGGAGACCAAAAGGTGGTGAGATGGCAGTAAATGCTGGATTGGATAAGGGTATTTGTTCATAAGGGAGTAGAGATATTTTATTTTAAAACTATCAGTTCCATGTGGATCCTGCAAAATTCTGGCAATGCTGAAGCATGACTTCGAGCAAAATGTTTGACTTTCAGAGAACAGAAAGCTCCTAAAGTTCACAATTGGGAAATGCAAAGTCCTGCACCTGCAGAGGATTAACTCTGTGCACCACTATGGATGGAGGCCCATGATGTGGAAAGAAGCTTTTCAAAAGAGGACCTGAGAGTCCTGGTGTACACCAAGGTGACCAGAAGTTAGCAATATGCTCCTGCAGCAATGAAAGCCAGCAGCCTCCTGGGCTTCATTAGGCAGAGTATTGCCAGCAGGTCAAGAAAGATGATCTTTCTCCTGTAGTTAGCACTGGTGTAACACATCTGGAGTGCTTTGTCCTGTATGGAGCTGTCACAAGAGGTAGTACAGGAGGGCAAAGGAAAGGTATGTCCACCTCTTTCTAGTGCAGCAAAGAGCTGAGAAAGTGGCTAAGGAATCAGAGCATCTGTCTTACAAGGGCAGGCTTAGAGAGCTGAGATTGTTCATAATCACAAAGAGAAGGGTGTATGTGTGCTTTTCTGTGTGTGTATGTGCATGTCTTACTAATGGGTCCTGATGGGGCAGGACAGACTCTTCTTATCTAATGGAAGGAAAAGTGATAATAGATGCAAATTGAAACAGAGGAAATTCTACTTAATTATAGGAAAAATATTTTCCTTTGAGAGTATTCATACACTGGAACAGGTTGTGCAGTGTCCATCCTTGGGAATAAACAAAATCTGTTTGGATAATGTCCTGAACAGTCTGGTGTAACTGAGCCTGCTTTGAGCAAGGAGGTAAGACTAGATAAATTTCAAAGGTGTTTACCATCTTTAAATGGTCTTTTAAAAAGTAATTGAATAATGCTAGATATATACACATATATATATATAACTTACAGTTATTTATCCTTGCCTCTTTTCAAGATACTTGAGTCTTATCTAAGACGCTGTGTAACATTTGTGCTTTTAGACAGCATGATGAGGGCTGGGTGCCTCAGCACAGGATCTGGCCATAAAGTCAGCAAATGGCAGCTTAAGAAATATCGTGGAGATATCCACTTTAAAAAGCTGAGGACAAGGGTAACTCATGTCCTCTTATCAGGACTCTTAAGTGCTTTTCTATCCACCTGGGTAACCTACTCCTGAAGTCTGTTACTGTAATCCTTTCTTCTAACCAAGTACTGTGTTTAGAGGAGAATGAAGTGGTGGCAATAGGACAGGTGTCACACCACACCCTCAAGGCCTCCTAGTCATTACAACATTTATTCAGGACGTGTGGGAGCTCAGTTCAGTTCTCGTCTCTGCCGAGGGCAAATCTGCATCAATCAATGGTTCTATAATGGGGCACTTACAATCCCCTTGTTGAAGCAATGTCGCTGCACATGTAATAAATCAAGATTTACAGGGCAGAAGGAGAAAGTATAAAAGTGAAACTGATTCTGTAGCTAACTGTTTATGTGGGTACTCACCTTGAGAGGAGACCAATCTTGTCTTGCCAGATCCCATGACAGTTTGTATAATTTTAACTATGATGGCATAATGTGCTTAATTATGGAAAAGACAGGCCATTGAAAAAGACTGATATCTGAAAACTTTATTTACTAGGACTTAGCTTCCATGCTTTGTCTATTTTGTGTATTTAATTTTTGCAATTTAAATAATGCCTAGTGTAAGTCTGTAGCCTTCATGGCAAATTTCTGAATAGTTACATCTAGGATAGGTTTCATTAAACAAGCAAAAAAGGGAAAATTTTACAATAGTATTCATAACAACATTTTCTGACAAGATCAAACAAATATTATAATTAATACACTGTTATTCACTCCACTGAACACTTTCTTTCTTTACATTCACATTTTTTTAATCCTATCCAGACTATTTTTTTGCCTCTTTTATTAATGCAAACATTTCATTAGATTACTGAAAATAATACTTTTCATTTAAAAATATTTTTAACTTGTCCAAAACTTGTTTGACTTCTCCTCCACAGCTTCATTTTTTTACCCCTTAAAATCTACAGGTTGCAGTATGGAAAGTTAGATGCTTCTTCACCATTTTGGGATTATTGCAATCCAATTTAAGTAGTATTATATACTTCTGCATGCAATTGCTGCATATATTGCTGTTGGCACCAAACTCATAGCTAACACTGGGACCTCTATACTGAGCAGGAATATGGACAGGCTTTCTTCTGCCATACCTGTGGCACTGCACCACTGGTGCCAGCCCTGATGAGGACACCCCTATCTTTGCCTCACCTTTGAGGGGTCTTGGGTTTTCAGAGGCAAATTTGATGCAGCTGAGGGGTGGACACCTGGCATGGCAGCAAAAAGGATTGTCGGCATCAACTGCCTGTGGACCCTGGGCAATTGATTGCAGCTGGCTGGATAGATGCAGGAAGCTGGGGAAGATGACCCTTTGTGAAACAAAAGGTTTCTTTCCCAGAGGGCAAGATAACAGCATTATCTTTCTTCATTATAGAAAAGTATGTAATATTCAAACTTGTGGAATATCCAGCATTATAAGTGGGAAGACAGAATGGCTCAGCTGTGCATGGTAACTTGTCATAAACACATTCCATAGAATAGTGGAATAGTTTGGTCTGCAAGGGACATTTTAAGGTCATCTAATCCAACCCTCCTACAATAATCAGGGACATCTTAACTAGATCAGGTTGCTTAAAGCCCCATCCCACATGACCTTGAATGCTTTCAAGACTGGGTCTTTTACCACTCTGGGAAATCTGTTCCAGCATTTCACCACCCTCATTGTAAAAAAAATTTCTTCCCTAAATCTAGTCTAAGTCTACCCACCTTAAATTTAAAACCATTAGCCCTTGTCCTATTACAACAGGTCCTCCTAATATGTTTGGCCCCATACTATTATAAGCCCTCTTCAAGTACTGAAATGTGACATTAAGTTTCCCCAGAGACTTTTCTTCTCCAGGCTGAACAGCCCCAAATCCCCTAAACTTTCCTAATGGGAGAGATGCTCCAGCTCTGTGGTAATATTTGTGACCCTCCTTTGGACCCTCTTCCTTTGGTTCAGGTCTTTCCTGTGCTGAAGAACCCAGAGCTGAGTGCTGTACCCATTTGCCTCACAAAACTGATAAATTTTCAGCTTATATGACCTGGTTCATTGGCACCCTAGAAAGCCATCTTGGTTCTTTCTCCTGTTGGTCATGCTAATTAATATCTGGGAATATTGATTTTGTGTGTCTCTTTGAGACATTGCTTTGCTGTTCCCCTATGGAGCTTAATTTCCTCCAATATGACAATATCCTGCAATATTATCTCCAGTTGGATGGAACTGCTTTATGTTTGGAGTAGGGTGAGCCACAGAATCTGTTAATACAATTTTAGGTACAGGACTGAAAAAAGGATATACAAAGCTTTAAAAATAATTTAGCTTAAAATGAGGAAGCAACATACTTATTTACAAGACCACTAATGAATATTTTAATTCACTTCTGTTCTTGCACTGAGGGTAGCAGGACAATAAAAATGGAATCCAAACACATTTCTGTGTCATCATGAGTTAAGGCAATCAGAAAAATTTCTTGACAAGTTGCCAGCCTTCATCATTAGGGACTTCTCTGATGCTCATTCCACAATGAATTTTTAAAATTCATCAGCTGTGTGAGTCATCTTTGTCAGGCAGGAAGGACCTTAACAATGTCTTTGTTTGTTATCTGGACCTCACATGAAACTAACATGACAATTCAAGTCTGATGTGAATGTCTCTATGTTTGTAGGCTCTCTTTCAAGCATGTCAATTGTTGATATCTGGTATGACAGAAACTTTCAGTCATCTTTTCATTCAGTGTTACTTAAAGTTGTACTGTACTGCTCCCCTGTCCACCCCCGAAATCAACTACTATAATCAAAATGTTCCCTCTCACACAAAGATCTCTGTTCTTTATGTCAGATCGGGATAATATTTTAAACATTTAAGTCCTAAGATCTATCTGTCTGCCTTAAGATCTCTTCTTTAGAGATCTTAGAGATCTATAGAGCTTTATATCTATCATAGTTTTCCCCCTACATGGAGGTAAAACAGGAAAGAAGATATCAACTATGATTAAAATAAAGTTCTTTTGGTCTCAGGTCTGGGTATTTTTCAGAGTGAAAACAAAAATCCTGTTTGGATGTATTTAGTTAGGAAGGCTCATATGATGTATTTTAAATTCCAGTTAGAATCTCACATCACAGTTTTGTGTTGATTCATAACACATAATTTTCCTTGATTTAAGTGAAATTATCTCTATAGGTGCATGTAGACAGCTTGCATATTTCTGTTTATAAACTTTGGCAAAGAAAAATCCTGTAATTTTAGTACTAAAAAATTTGTATTTTTCATTTGAGTGAACAGTTTTATGCACATTTTATATAACAATTAAATTCTCTACTGCTAGTCCTTTATGGGGTAGATTCTAATATTCCATTTCACAATAATATTAAAGAATGTAGATCAGTCAAGGAATTAACCAAATAGTTGAGGATGTAGATTCTAAATAATTAAAAGCGTTAACATTGATCATAGCCACTACTAGAACAGTCAAGACTAAGAACACAAGCCACATAATATAGTATCTTTTCTTTTAATCTGAGCCACTCAAAATTGTGTAAAATTATTAGGGCTGTCAAGTGGGAAAATATGCATATAAAAATACCAGAACATACTTTTTTGACTTCAACATAAGATTTGTGAAACACTTTGGCTATTGGAAATGAATTACTGAAGTTTATCTGTTTAGAATGAAAACAACTGGGTGAAAGGCAAATTATTTATAGTTTTACAATAAAGAGGAGCTGTTTTATGATATTAACTAATAGTGATACTGAACAGACTTACATTGGCATACTTAAATAAAGGGAGTATTTAATTATAAGGTTTTAAAAAGTATAATTTGCCTTTTAAAGTGGACTTGCGACCATGAGAAAAATGCTATTTTTCATGTACCAAAATAACTAGTTTCTTGACCATCAGCTTCCTAACACCTTTTGATTGAATGGGAATTGTCTAGCAGTAATTGAAGTATCTACCTTCTAAAGTGCGGGTTACTGAAATAAGGAAAATGTGATTTACTGTAAAACTGCAACCTTGTTAATTACTGCTTAGCTGCCATCCATCCCAGGATCACTCAATTACAGTAGGCAAATCCTTTTTTAGCCTACCCCAAATTTTTACTGAGACTTTAAAATTCTGCATCTGCACATGACCCGAATTGCCTTACTTTGGTGGAGTACCTATCTTCTGCCTGTGACCTGCTGAATCTCTGACACAGCCATGGCAGGGTTCATATCTGCTAAATACTCTCACAGCATATCTAATGCACACTATCAAAAGAGCTATGATAAAGTGTAATCCTGCCTGCATTCTTTCTAAAACCTGTTATCAAGATACAGAAGGGGAAGGTGTTAGCTCTCACCTTTGAATATTACACAAATAATTATGACCATTCCCTCATGAAACCTGAGATAATTTGTATTCTAAACCTTTTCCCAGAAGCACAAAAAATTCCAGCTTTCACACAGTTGTTGAAATAAAACCAGACTGAAGCAAATTTCTCCTTCCTTCCTTCCTTCCTTCCTTCCTTCCTTGCTTTCTTCCTTCCTTCCTTCCTTCCTTCCTTCCTTCCTTCCTTCCTTCCTTCCTTCCTTCCTTCCCTCCTTCCCTCCTTCCCTCCTTCCCTCCTTCCCTCCTTCCCTCCTTCCCTCCTTCCCTCCTTCCTATTTATATGCGGCCCAAGATGCTTGGTTCATTTATTCATTTAGTGACTCCATCTTAAAATTTTTAAATTATAAAAAACTAAAATAATTACAATACTACCCAAACATCTTGATATTGTTGGTGAAAGTCACAATTTAAAAATGCATACATCCCAAGTATCATAGTACCTGAATAGAATTTCTTTCCAAAATTGATTATGATAATATTTTTAAGTGTTGACCATATTGCCGTATAAAAGAGTAATTCTTTCACTTTCCCCCAAAAGGCAGGCAAAAGGTGCTTGATTCTTGCAGGATACTGGCTTTGCCAAGGATAGTTACATTTTTTTCATACTAACTTGTGTGGAACAATGTTTTGGATTTGTGTTGGAAATCCAGTGGTAGTGTTGATAACCACTCCTGTTTTCATTTTTGCTGAGCAGCCCTCACACAGTGTCAGGTAATGTTCTATTTCTCATTTGATCCCACCAGCAAGGAGCCTGGGGGCCACAAGAGGTTGGGAGGGGACACGACAGAGACAGCTGACTGAAGTGGCCGAAGAGAAATTCCATACCTTATGACATTCTCCTCAGCAATAAAACTGGGATGGCTGGATGTAGGCCAGGGCTGCTGTTTTTCTAGGACTGACTGAGCATCAATCAGTTGGTGGAGAATAATTGTTTTCTTTTGCATCACTTGTTTTTCTTTTTCTTTTCTTTCCTCTTTGTTGTTTTTTTCCCTTACATTTTTCCCCCCTTAATATTATTAAACTGTCTGTCTCAACCCAGGAGTTTTCTCACTTTACTCTTCCAATTCTCTATCCCATTGCAGGGAGGTGAATAAGTAGCTATGGGGGTTTAGTTGTCAAGTGGACTTAAACCATGGCAGGGGACTAGACACTGCCTCTCAGTCTATTCACATTGTTCTGCATGGGACTGCATGGGAAGGAAGGAGAAATAGGAGGAAAGAAGAATGAGCAAAATGAACACACACACACACACACATATATATATATATCCACTTACAGTAGTTGACTAGTTGTATATCCATAGCAAAGAAAATCACCGGGATGCATATATATTCTCAGAGCATGTAGATTGAAGAGTTTGGTGTAAGGCAATATTTTTCTTTGTTTTTATTTACTTAATATTGGTTTATATTCTCAGAGCTAAGTACAAATATATTCCTGAGAATTAAATTAGACAATCAAGAGAAAAGACTGAGAGCATGTTCATTTATGTCCTTCTCTCAAATGTTCTTCAGAACATGATGCATTCTACTGATTCTAAAGCCCAGCAAAGTTAGTTTTATAGGAGTCCATCTAACAGAAAGCAATTTCCTTTCTTGGCACTCTACAGTCTGTTATTCCATTGAGACTCTTGTTCAAGAAACTATTAACTACTTATTTTTTTACAGGCTGATCACTGTGTGGCTACTTCAGCTACTTTGGCAAAAATCAGAGCATCTACATTAGGGGCAGAAGTTTGCTATGTAGTCAACAGAGAGCACTAGACACTGCTTAGGGCCAGTTCAGAATGCTTAAAAGTAATTAAATTGGTATTCAACTAGTCACTATAATCAATGGAGATTAGCGCAAAGGTTTTATCTTGCTTATAACAATGGTGAGTTCAGCTGGGGACTAAATATTCTTTCTATTGATTGCAAAGCTAGCCAACATGTGGCTAGATCAGACATTATGGACATTTAAACTGAGATGAGATGGCCTTCTAAGACGATCTCTTTCCTCAGCTCAGACAGTTCATAGTCAATATGTTAGCACTGGGCTTTGCAGCTGGGGATCCCACATTAATATACCTAGGCCAGACTACATGGATTAGAGTAGGTGACAACTTTGATCTGTCTGCAGGTATTCCCCTCCGAGGAGTTTAATTTTTCTTTTGCAAGGGCTTTGATTGCTATCTGGTCCCAAAATAAACATCCATTCTGGTCTTCATTTATCACATAAGCACAGTGAAGGTTAGGAAATCCAGGTCAAAGAAGGGCCAAAATAATTGCCCTGGGGAAGTGGTATTTGTGAGGACACAATAATCGTGTTCTGCAGGTTTGTTTGATAATTTCAGTGTGTCTCTTCTCTAAATTATCAGGGATTTACTATTTTTATGATGCAGTTTAAATAATTCAGTCTTGATCCATACCAGCAGTTAAACAATCCCTTGGATTTTGTATGTAATTCAAGCATTTTAATTAAACTTATCAGAAGTAAAAATAGAGGTATTATTCATGTATCAGCAGAATCAATCAGAAATTATTGTCCTTGAAAATTTTGTTAATTTTTTTTGTCTCTTCTGGGAATCATCCATAACCTCTGAAGTTCCTAGTGAAGTACCAACATTAGTCCCTCTTGGAATTACTAACCAAGGAAAGAAACCGAACAAGGTTTTGCCATGTTATACTGGTTTCTTGAATTGATTTAAAATAATAGTTTCACTAATGTGTCTACCACATTTTCCCCCTGGAAAACTGTTTCAGAATCTCAACTGAATTAAATTTGCAATCTCCATATATTAATAGCCAATATAATATAGATATATTTAGGTATATATATATATATACATACACTAATCTGTTTATACCTAAGCGGTTTAAAAGAGATTTGTTTTTCTCATTGTTTACTTCCACTTAATATTTACAAAGGGTAGGGTTATTTGATCTCAGCCTTATATGAGCCATGTTTATATGTAATGCCGTTTTTTCTCTCTCCAGTTAGGACTTTTCACTCATTGAGATCAAAGTGAAAGAAGTACTTGAAAAGTTTTTGCTTTTGTAATGCTGATCTCTTTATAGGTTGTGGTATGTTCAGAGCAAAATGATAGGGCAATGAAACATTTGCCAATGCAAAAAGCCACTGTCAACTGTAGTGTACTTTAAATCCTGAACTTCATTTTTAGCAGGAAGTAAAAATGTTGGAAGGAAAGTTCAGAACTGAGGTGCAGTAATTTGGAATATAAAGAAAAATTCCCTAATTGAGAAAGGCACATATTAACTGGAATATATCTGGAAAGGGAATAACTCTGAGTTGGTGGGAGTCCAATCAAGTCACTACAGGCATTTTCCTGTTCTAGCATGAGTTTTTCAGGGCTTTTATTCTGTTTCCCTACAAAGTCAATGTTGATTGAAGTGCCACTTGAGATGGTTTACCCTTTCAAAAACTCACTTACAATGCTGATGTGTACAAGAGCCTGAGTGGCTGTAACATACAGTCCAACAGGACATAAGATTTAAGTGCAGCAGAGCCTTGGTAACACATCCACACTCTAGTCTGCAAAAAATAGGATGTTGAATCTGACCTGTCTTGCAAAACACCTTGAAGTGTAAGTGATTTTAGCTCTTATGTGGTACTCAGATCTCCTGGAAATTTGACAACAACATTGCTTTATTGAGGTCTGGTTTGAGGTGACAAACCACTACACAGTGGTTCACACTACACTTCCTTTCCATGAAAGGAAAATAACTGGGACTAAGCACACAGTTGTAGATGACTTGTTTGAGATCTCTGCTTTGAGAACTTTCCCCATGTGGAGAAGAGGGGAATTTAAACCCTCCCAAGGTTAGTGATGACACACATCCACAAGTGAGCACTGGCAGCTGCCTGGAGCCAGGTACCAGGAGATATGAGGGGGTCCCTATGAACCTCATCAGGCAGGTCTCCTTCCAGGGCCCTTCCAGGCCCTCCTTCCAGGGAGCAGGGCAGAGCAGGAAGGCAGCTGGGGTGTCTCCAGGTGCCTCTGTGAGAATGGGAATGTCGGGCTGTGGTGTGGTTGGAGAGCCAGACCCCTACAGCACCATGGGGACAGCCTGACAGCTCCGGGCTGGGTTGACACAGAGCCCTGGGCCATGGAACAGGGGAGTGGGAGCCCCAGGGAACCAGGACACGGCTCTTGAGGGCCATTACTCCCCACTGTGCCCTGACATTTAATGACCCGTATGTGAAACATAAAAGGTCAGTTTGTCTTTGTCAGAAGGAATGGTTACATGCATCTTGATCTTCTGGGCTGATGACCTTTCTGTTCACATTGTTTCCACAAAGATAAAAGAATCTGGCAAGGAAAAATAAAGAAACATTAATGTGAAGAGCCATTTTTTTGACATTTCCTACCTATGCTAGGGGGGCAAAAATGACATTACACTTTTTTTTTTTTTTTCTTCTAAATAAACAAGCTAATTTCAAATTAAAGCATAGTGGATTGTGGTAAATTTAAAAGTCAGAATACTGGACTTCTTATTTTTCTCTTGATGTTCAGCAACCCAATAACCCCTTGTATTATTTAACACAGAAATCTGTTGTTCATGGATTGTAATGCAGATGTCTTAAAGAAATGAGGTATCATTATCTATTTCTTACCTTTTCTTTCAGAAGTTCTCTGCTATACAGAAACACCTTTTCCAGCAACAAAATATCAAAGTGTCAAAAGTGACCTATATATGCATGGTGTAACAACTATAAGAGAATGTCTTTTAAAATCCTGGTAATAAAACCTTACCACTTATTCATGGCATTAGTTGTTCACAAATATAATAAATCACTGTTTTCCATTTACTGACCTGCAAGGCTTTTTCATTTCTGATTTAATTTCACAGCTGCATAAACGGCATAAAAAATCAACACATTTAAAGCACTCAGTAAAATAAGGGAGAATGTACTGCCATGAAATAGAAAAGTGCATGAAAATAGAAGAATTTGAATTGTGAGCTGAACAGGAAAAAAAAAATCTTTCTTAGTAAGGAATTACATATCTTTGGAATTTAATTACAGTAAGGACTGTCGCTATAAGATTAATGATGAGCAGTTTTTCACTTCAAACAATTTCAATTGTGTTAACATAGTGTCATTATTCTTAGACTGATAAGGTCAAGAAAATAAGGCAAAAGTGGGCAAAAAATGGAAAACCAAACTGTAATGAGAGAACATTTTGTGCTATTCTATGCACATAAGATGATAAAATACTAGTTTATTTTTTTAACCATGCAAAATTGTAGGATCTAATACAATTTTCAGAGCTGTGAATCACAAGTAATTTGTACATTGTCATCTCTCACTCTTTTCTGGAAATGTGATAAACTTTCCTAGTATGTACATATTACTTTCTCAGTTAGATATCTCATACCAGTAGTCATAGGCAGGAAGGACATCTGACTGTATGGTAGGGCTAAACTCTGAATTTTTGATTGTGAGTGATCTTTTAATGCACTGGGTAATGTGGCCTTGGGAATCTCTTTATTTTGTGCCCTTATAACTTGATATATAAAGGCTGTAGTCCTTTTCCTTATGGAAAAGACAGAAAGGAAGAAAGAAAGGAAGGAAAGAGAGACAGAAAGAGAGATAAGAAAGAGAGGAAGAGAAGAGAAGAGAAGAGAAGAGAAGAGAAGAGAAGAGAAGAGAAGAGAAGAGAAGAGAAGAGAAGAAAAGAGAAGAGAGAAAAGAAAAGAAAAGAAAAGAAAAGAAAAGAAAAGAAAAGAAAAGAAAAGAAAAGAAAAGAAAAGAAAAGAAAAGAAAAGAAAAGAGAAAGAAAAGAAAATGATTGTTGTTGCTTCTCCTCTTATGTTAGAATCTGAGAGGAGGAAATAGGTCCATAATCTTCTTTTTCAGCCTCTGTTCTGGAGTCTTTGCCTTTGAGCACTGTTTGCATTCTCAAAAATTTTAATAATGTTTATTTGAATCAGGAAAGATAAATTTCAAATGCTGCACCATAAACTCTGGTCCATAAAATTAGGCCAACTGAGGACACATTTAGGGGAATTGGAAGTGACATGCTCAGTCAAATAACCCCACTAATGGAAAATATTCCATTAGGCATAGACTGGTTTACTTTAGGTCTGTTTCTTTATTAAGTGTTAAAATACAATTAATAAGGCCCAAGTAAAAGTGATTAAAATATCCTGATCAATCATCGCAAATTATATTTCAGTTCTCTATATATGGTATAATCAGAGTTCATCCTCTTATACTCTTCATGCAAATCCCAGTATCCTGGTGGGTTTTTTGTTTTTGGGGGTTTTTTGGGGGCTTTTTTTGGTTTTGTTTTTGTTGTTGTTGTTGTTATTTTTTGTTTGTTTTTTTTTATTATTACACTTTATAATGAAATGTGTATTTCTATTTGCTTTGTGTGCACTTTATGTCAACTTTTGTCCATTACTGACCTCTTTTGATACCTTTAAAATCTCTTTTATATTTATTAATATAAATATATTTTTAAAACCTATTAGAATATATGATGAAATAGAAATCACTCAGGGAAAAAGCAGAATCTGGCTTATGCTTAGCATCAGCTATATCAAGAAGCAGGTATAAGTAATATATTAGTAATTTACCTTGTTTACTGTCTTAATTCAGCACACAATCTCACACTGCTTTCAGCCTGTGAAGTAAAGAAGCTACTCAGTCTTCCTGACTGACAATACAATCAATTAATCAATAAACATGATTTTCTGTTTTAATTAAAATAATAAAATTTGGTGTAATCTACAAGAGAACAATAGTGTTAGTTCTTCAGCCCACATTGTTAATAAATTAGTTTGTCTGAGAGCTGGTGCTTATTCTGAGCTCTTCTGAATGTGAATCACTTAAATAGAAATTAAAAACAGAATCATCTTTCAACTTCCTATTACTTGGGAACAGATGTTTCACACTCTTGTTGAAAATAATGCATACACCTTTTTACATGCAAGTGCATTTTAGGAAAACACAAACAAATCCTTCTTGTTTGCTATGTAATATCCACAAATAAACTGTATCTCTCATCAATCACCATGCAAAATATATTTCCTTTAAGGTAAGAAAAATAAAGAACTAATCCTTGAAGTGATAAAAAGTCATAAACAATCTCAAATGATGCTTATATCTGAAGATGTTATTGATTCAAATAGCAGTGTCAGCAGAGCACAAATAATACAGCTCAAAGATCCAGTTAATAGACCAACAATTATATAAAAAATCAATACTTATTTGTGTATCATAAACATTTCCTCCAGAATCTACCAATGTAAGGATCCCAATGGAAATTTTATAATACAACTTGTTGCATAATCAAATTTGAGCTTATTGCTTTTGAAACTGACCTATAATGTGGGAATGTAAATGGGATGCCTCTATAACATGCACAATCTACATGCAAATCGTGTTCATCACAATAACCCTGAAGCCTAAGAGAGGAATCAGCCAATTTGTTCACTCAGACTCCAAAGCCTAGACAGGACCCAGACACTAATACTGAGGACATCAGTCATAACCTGCATGGTCATAGATCATTTGTGCAAAACAAGGTATTCCTGACCTCTTCAAAAAGGCTGAGCTGTATTTTATGCTTAGATGATATTTGAACTAGATTTTTTTTTGTTTGATTTTTCTGTAATGCATTTTTGTTTGCGTACTTCTCTAAGTGTATATAATGCTATATATTTCAGCATATAATACTACCTATCCAGTGGCCTTACACACTCATTTTACATGTATTATTTTGAGGGCAAAAAAAAAGATAACTAAACCCCGGTAACCTTATGCAACTCACAATAACAACTAATGCTAGTGCATGATAGGTGACCCTTAAGTGATATGAAGAGAGCATTAATCACAATGTCTTGAAAGAAAATGAAAAAACAATGAAATCACAAGAGCATATTGTTTATAAGTCAGCAGTCTTCATTTACTAATTCATACTGAAATATTTTAATAAATATATTGCATTGCTAATGCATAGGAACCATATATTTTCCATGCTCAGGGTGGTGTAAGATCTGAGGACAATAAATCTGGATATACATTTAGTACTGCTCTCTCTTGCCCATAAATTTAGTAAAAAGCAGAGTTTCCAAAAATATATACTGCACATATAGAACTCCCTCTAGACAGAAAAGCAATATAGTAAAAATATGTTCTCCTTTTTCACAGTCCTTTTATGAGAATGTATATAGCTTCTCTCATTCAATATATTCAAAACTGAGTCTTTCACTCTAAATCACCTGATGTGGTATGACCAATATAACTTATATTATTCAGATATTATTAAAAATGAAATGCAAACCATAATATTATCATTATTTTAATATTGCTTAGGTTTTGAAGGTCAAAATAAAATTCAGAAATTGAATCCCCAGCTTGACCATTTATATTGTGTAAACTATATTTTTTAAGCTTATAAACAGTGAGTCAAAAAATATCTAAACAAAGCTGTTTTAAAATACCCTGAAAGAAGCACATTGCACTTGCATAACAAATTTTCAATACATTTCTTTTGTTTTTCATGTAATATAATTGATGCAAAATGTCTTCTGAATCTAAGGCTCCTGCCTTGCACCAAGTCAAACCCATTATAAAAATCCAAACACAAAATATGGAGTAGAATTTTAACGAATTATCATTTTCTGCTCTGTAAAATATTATTTGTGTTATATAGAATAGCTTCAGCAAGTTTGATTTTTTGTTTCTCCTCTCAGCTCCTCCTTTTCCTTTTTCTTTTATGGAAATACACTGAGAAGGACAATAATATAGCTGTTTTTCACAGTGGTGGACATAGAGTGGTTCATTATGACTAATATCAGAGGTCAGCCTGTGGGCTGGCTTTTCCATCTGCCATGCTTCTATAACTCCAAGCAGTAGAACAGGTTGCCCAGAGAGATTGTGCTGTCAGTCTCCAAAGCTGGAGGTTTTCAAGACCTAATTGGATAAAGCCCCGAGCAACCTGGTCTGATCTTAAAGCTGGCTCTGCTTTGAGCAGAACATTGAACCAAAGACCTCCTAAGTCCTTTCTTGCCTTAATTATCCCATGATACTGTGATTTTGAGTGATATTTAGAATTTCTGGGGTAAGCTCACATGTGTACATGTAGAAAAAACTATAGAAATGCATGTGTTCAGAGCACTGTAATGGGCTAAGTAGGTGTGCTATAATGTGCCCCTTTTGAGGATATTTGAATTTTTATATTTTTAATCCAATGAGAAATGGATTCATAAATTCTGAATGAAGTTTATGATTTTAGTTGTCTTTCTCAAAAAGATTTGGGACACTCAAAACATCACACTGCTCATGAAAACCTGCTTTTGTTTCTAATGGAAGTAACACAACAACTGCTGTGGTCGAAGGAGATGCTCTAATCCCCTGAGGTGCAATAAAGAATGCAGTGTTTGATTTTTTTGCTTACAGGTTTGGTTTAAATTACTTTAAGTTCTATTTCATTTGCAACACTTGTAACTTTTTCATTTCACAGGAGTCTTCATTAAATAAATAACTATTTGAATTTATTCCTGCTTTGATATCTACGGATTATAAGCTACTGTACCCGTTAATGACATTTGCCTATTTTCACCATTTTTTATACTTCTTGTCTTCTTCCTTTCAAGTCCACTGAAGCAGTGCCTTTGCTTAAAATCCATCTCCATTCTTCATGCATAACTAAACAAGCTTGCTTTTTTTTTTTTTTTTTTTTGACTAGTGCTATGGATCACTTCTTTTTTTCCATTGTTTTAATTTAGTTTCTGAGACCACATTATTAAAATAATTAAAATGAGCTACTCTGCTTTCTAATTCAAAATATAATCTGTATTGATTTTGTATTATAGATGCAATTCAACAGTGCTGAAAAAAATCTTAAGTAACCAAATTTTGTTGCCATTACGGCTGCTGACAAAGTTGTCTTTTGAGCTACCAAACAGTATTCACAAAAGTTTCAGTGACTAAAGTAAGTTAAAAAAAATCTTCTATTATAAACATCAAGAAAGATCTATGTTTCAAAACTCTATGTTTTAAGAGTTTGGCCTCTAAATGCTGATTATTGTTTTACTGAAAGCCATGACAGTCTGGAGCAGTGATAGTTATAGGATCTGTCACAAGGTGTTTGGAGATTGCTTATGTTAAAATTAATTTCTCTTTTTTTATATTATCTTATGTCTCACTTGTGGTATTCTGTTTGTTTAGGTTTTTTTTTATCAAAATATGAAAGGAAAACAGGATTAAATATGACTTTGTCACAATTAAATAGGACTTTCCATTAAATCCTGGTCTGTTGTACTGTGCAATGGCTCATAGAATCATAGAAAGTCTGGGGTTGGAAGGAATCTTAAAGGTTATGTACTTTTAATCCTGTTGCCATGTGCAGAAACATCTTCCACTAAACCAGGTTGCTTAGGGCCCTATCCAACCTGATTCTGAACGCTTCTAGGGATGGGGCATCCACAACTTCTCTGAGCAATCTATTTCAGTGCCTCAACGCACTCATAGCAAAGAATCTGTTTCTTAAAATCCAATCTAAATCTCTCCTTTTTTGGTTTAAAATTGTTCCTTCTTATCCTATCTGTATCTTATCTATCTGCACAAAAATTCTCTATCTCTCTTTTTTATAAGCCATCTCAGAGTGCTGGAAGGACACAATGAGATGCCCTCAGAGCCTCCTCTTCCCCAGGCTGGACAGCTCCATCTCTCTCAAGTTTGTCTTCATGGGAGACTTGCTGCAATCCTCTGATAATCTTTGTGGCCTCCTCTCAACTTAATCTCACAGGTTTCTCACAGCCTTTCTTGTGCTAAGGACCCCAGACCTGGACGCAGCAGGTGAGTGCAGGGGCAGTCTCATGAGCACAGGGTAGAGAGGGGAATGCTGCTTCTGGCTTTAGCTCATCACTGAAGCACTGCAGTAATCTGATGATTAACTGCTTTTTGTTGGGGAAAAAAGGTAAAGCCAGGCTCCTGTGCCCAGAGCCTGAGAGAAACTTCATAAAATACAGCTTCCATGGAACAAATATTTCATGCGAAATAACTTTTTAAAAATTTCTGTAAAATACTGTATGTATTACTAAGATTTACAGTAATGACATTAATTTTAATATATAAATTTGGAGTTGATATAAGCTATATTTCAGATATAGTAAATCAGAAAAACAATATTTTTATAGAAGCCAGACTGTGGATACACCAAAATTCCAGACTGTGAAAAACACCAAAGCTTTCAAAGAGCTGCATATTTCTAAAGCAAACTCCTCAAGTCAGTGGAAATAGCTGCCACTGTGGAACTCATGTTCGTTTTATTGCTTATATGTTCCAGTAAAGACCTGATTACCTCAACATCATTCAAATTAGCTAAAGGCAGTATGTAACCTAGTAAAAAGACACACAAATATAACCAACTGGCACTAGCCAAAATAAAATAAATCTTAGCTTTCATTACATGATCCTATCCATTTTATTTCTATTCAAGATGGGCTTGCTTTCTTATTTTACTTTCCCTATACCACTGTGATTTCTAAATGGAAAATAACTATATTCCAGGGCTGGATTTTTTTCCCCCTATCACTTTTCCTTTAAGTGAATGTTATGGGCCAAATTTCAGCTGAATATTTGGCACTGTTTGCAAAAATGTGTTTACACACCGCATTATCAACATGGGTGTCCAGCAATTGCATTTGTAGATACACGTTTTCTGTGTTATAAGTTTAACTGATCTCAACTTCTATGGATAACTTCATATTGTAAGGAATGCATTTCATGAAACTGGACACAAACAGAAGGATGAGGTGTAGGGGTATTTTCCGTCTCAACTAGTACTATCATTCTTGTCTTGGTTGAACTGGGACAGAGATTATTTTCTTCTGAATATCCATTCTAGTGTTGCAGTTTGGATTTAGCATGAGAATAATGTTGATAATTCACAAATATGTTGTGTTTGCTAAGTAGTGCTGGTCTTAGTCAAGGACTTATTAGGTGTTTCATACTCTGTCAGTGGCAGGTTCACAAAACACTGTGGCCTGGAGAGCTGCCCCAAACAGAATAAAGGGGTATTCCATGTCGTAGAATATCATGTTTAGTATATAAACTGGGGAGCTTTGCAGAAAGGACCAGTGGTATTCAACAATAGGCTGGTTCTCAGTCAGGAGGTGATGAGCAATTTTATTATCCATCACTTGTTTCTTTTGGGTTCTGCTACTATCGCTCTCTCCTTATAATTACTATTATTAGTAATCATATTATCAGCGTGTTATTACTACTACTATTATTATTATCATTATTTTTATCATTATTGCTATTTTTATTATTATTATCATATTTTATTTAGATTATGAAATTGTTACTATCTCAGCCCATGAGGTTTATCTTTCTTTCTGATTCTCACCCACACTGGGTGGGTTGGAGGAGTGAGTGACCAGCAGGTGCATGGTACTATCTTGCCAGCTGGTGTTAAACAGTGACAGTTCTCTCCTGAGAATTTATTATCCATTCTTCCCCTAGAAAGATTTCTCCAGTGCTAATTTGTTATCATAAATTCTACGATGATCATGTGTGAAACATCAGACTTCAAGGCATAAAAAAATCTCCGTTAATTGAATTTCCTCTCTTTTTTAAACTTTTTAAATTTTTTATTATTTATTTTTTATTTTTTTACTTTTTATTACTGAAAATGATAATTATAAAATTATGTCTGACAAACAATTTCTGACTCATAATTTTATGGAGGCCTACAAGAATATCTTGAACTCTATAGAAGAACCAAATAAACAAGAAATATGTGCTACCTACATCAATTAAAGCCTAAAGCTAAGAGGAATAGCCAAGTATTGCACCTGGCCCTATGAGCACAGAAGTCCTTTCCTTGTTTGATATTTAGGTATTAACTAAGAAGTGTAAAAGTCACAGATGCTCACAGCAGTTTCATATGTCATCAATTACCACTTTGAAACAGACACATTTTCTAAATTACAAACATACAGATCATAAAGGATATTTCAACACTAATCCTTGAGTAATCATGAACTTAAAAACTTGAGGGAGGGTCAGACAGATTCAAGAGTAGAGTAGTTTAAACACCTTCTTCATTTAATTTCTGAACTGAACTTGGAAGAATAAACCAGAACGAGGTGAAAAGGGTTTTTTTCATTACTGATGGAGAATATAGGTAATAGAGATGCCTGTACAATGGTTTTCATTTACTTAATATCCTGAAAATGTAATCTAATTGATGAAAGACAGTAATGGAAACAGATCTCTGAAACAGCCTGAGGCCCATTTTCACAGAATCTCAAGAGCTGGAGCCTACACTGGCAATAGATGTTGCATGAAGTCCTTGGGGATATTGGTAGAGAACAGTTTATCTTCTGGCTTCCAATTAGTACTAAGCTCTAGCTCCACTATACTGTCAAGACATTGACAGTTATTTTTTTATTGATTTTAGAGTGAATGGTTTTTAGGTTATTTTTCTACCAAGGTCTACCCCTCCCGTCAATATAAATCCTTCATTTCAGCTATAACCTGATATTTTGCAAGAATAGTCACTCAGTTTTCCTGACTTCAAACAGTATGGCAATCAGCAGAATGGAGTAAAATTTCATATTACCAGTCAGACTTCAGCCAAGAGACATAATAACTGACCATGTTCCAAAATCTGAATTTGATTAATTTCCTTCTTATATAATTGCATTGTTATACATTGCTCAATTTACTAATTGACTACATAATTTGCCTGGCATGCATATATACTTTAATCAGTAGTCTTGCTGGGATTTGGTCATGGGCATACCTGAAACTTTTGGTAACATCCTGACTTGAAAGGATATTTTCAACTGCAATTTTCTGTGCACATTTGTGTACATTTGTATGTACATATGGCTTTTATCTAGTACAGATAATTAATTTGAAATTTTGTTTTCACTGATGTGTTAGTGCCAGCACAATATAACATTATTCAGCACTCTTCAGTACAAGAAAAGTCCCAGCGAATTCCTTGCTTGTTACCATGTAACACTTTTATGGTCACCTATAGTACACAATATATCCCAGAAAAACAGAAAGGTAAAATAATGAAGTCCCTTTGCATTTTAGCTTCCTCCAGATTTTAAACGGAAGCTTTCAAAATTTCAATCAGGCGCTTAAACACCATCTAAATCCTGATTTTTGTACATCTTACTAGCTCAAGCCACAATAAGTTTGGTCTGAGAATTGCTCAGTAAATTAGAATATTAATAAAAAATCCTGGAAATATTGATGTGGGGAAGACATAAAGCAGAAAAGGAGAACACAGATGTGATTAAAAACCAGAATTTTGAGAGACTGACATCTTATGGCAGATAGTCCACAGAGAAGGGATTAACATGGAGACAAAGGAGGAAGGGGGGGCAAGACCTGAAAGAAGTCTCACAATAGAGGAGTAGATTGGCAAAAGGACAGGGGGACTGTTGCCTATACAGTGTCATGCTTTGTTTATTGCAAAATCTGAAGCATGAAGTATATATAGGTTAATGTTATATTCACAGAAGCTGAATGTTGTATGCAAACTAGATCCTATCTATGCCTCTGCTACTGATTTTCACTGTATTTAATAAATCACTTCAACAATACTTTCTAAAGGTGCATGTTCATTATAGTCAGAACATATTGCTCCTCAGTAACAGCAATATTGACCGTTCAGAGATGTAATTAAAGTTGATTTGCTATGCTGTGAATATGTGAAGATCCATTAATGCAAATAATATGAATAATAAGGTCATAGGTATTCAAACCGGAGATTTTTAAAATCTGAGTCCTTTGGTGTTTTAGTTCTCTCTAAAATGGTGACAGCGCCTATATGTGAAATCTATTAATGCTTATGAAATAGTAACACATTCTCTGATAATGTTGTAGAAACACTTCTGGGGAAATTAGGAATTCCTTCTCCAGACCAGGCTCTCAGTCTTACCAAGATAATAAAGAAGACGGCCAGTGGGAGGAGATCAGGCAGTGGAGATTGAGGAGAACGTGGATATTGAATAGGTCTGGGAAACACACAGTGATATTGTGGAGACAGGATTCCTGAGGAGAATGGAGGTAATTAGATGACACAAGAGGTAATTAGATGATCACAAGACATATCTATAGCAGCACTGCATTAACTTTACAACAAGTGTCTTTAATCTAGTGAAAAATTTTCCATGGCTTGATTTTTCAATTTGGAATGGAATGGAATGGAATGGAATGGAATGGAATGGAATGGAATGGAATGGAATGGAGCAGAATAGTTCTAGTTAGAAGGGATTACAGCAGTCATCCATTCCAACTGCCTGACCAAAAGTTAAAGTATATTATTAAGGGCATTGTTTTAATTATTCTTAAACACAGAGAAAAATGGGGTATATACCATACTCTAGGAAGGCTATTTTGCTGTTTGATCACTCTGTTGATCACTCTACTTCCTAATGTCCAGCTTAAAATCCCCCTGGTGCAGCTTTGAACTCTTCCCAAGCATCCTATCACTGGTTACAAGACACAAGAAATCAATACTTCTCTCTCCACTTCCCCATCTCAGGAAGCTGTGGTGAGAAAGATTGCCCTTCAGACCCCTTTTCTCCAAACAGGTTTAACCCAAAGTCCTCAGCTGCTTCTCAAAGGACATGTGCTTGAGCCCTTTCACCAGATATTTTTGCCTTCTAGACACATTCCAGTACCTTCACATCCTTCTTAAATTGTGAGGCGCAGAACTGCATGCGGTGCTCAAGGTGATGCTGCACCTACACTGAATGCAGTGGGATGATCAACTCTTTTGACAGCTGGCAATGCTGTGTTTGATGCACACCAGGATGCGGCTTGCCCTCCTGGCTGCCACGGCATACTGCTGGCTCCTACTGAGCTCTGCCAACCAGCACCCCCAGAGCACTTTCTGCTGAGCTGTTCTCCAACCAGTTTTCCCTCAGTCTAGACTTTTGGCTGACCATATTCCATCCCAGGTGCAGAATTTAGCATTTGCTTCTGTTACACTTCAGACCATTGGCAATTGCCCAGTGATTCAATATACAAGTCCGTCTGCAAGGCATCTTGTCCTTCAAAAGTGTCAACAACATCTCCCAGTTTAATATTAGTCAAAAAACTTGCTAGTGGTGCATTCACCTCTTTCATGCAAATCACCAAAACCCTTTCAGCCCTACCATTCAGCCAGTTTTTTACCCAGTGCATAGTGTATCCATTCATCTCACAGCTGGACAAGTTGTCCAGAAGGATACTGTGAGAGTTAGAACCAGAAACATCAATAACTCCAGTAAAGCTACATCTGCATTCTTCCCTTAATTACTAGGGAGATGACCTTACATTGAAGGAAATCAGATTATTTAAACAGGATTTTCCCTTTCTGAACCAATGTTGACAGTGCCCAATTATTGACTTATTTTAATTTCTCTTAATAGCACTGGTGTGATCTACACCATAATTTTTCTAGGTATTGACGTTAAACAAACAGGTCTATTTATAGTTTCCTGGGTCTTCTCTTATGTCTCCTTTTAAATTGGAATAATGTTGGCAAGCTTCTGGTCATCAGGGGCTTCCCCAGATCATCAAGAGTTTCGATAGATAAAGAGTGTTTCTGCTGTTTCAAGTACTTGGGGATGAATCACCATCCGGCCATACACGAACGTACAACTGGACCCTTAGAATTTTAGTGTCCACAAAGAGAAAGCCACTGTTTCCATTTTCCTGGACTCATGGAATCATAGAATATGTCAAGTTGGAATGGACCCACAAGGACCATTGAGCCCAATTCCCTGCTTCTTTTCAGAGCTATCTAAGTGATGACTGAGGTCATCATCAAGGCACAAGTTTGGCGCTACAACCAGAAGAAACTGATACCACTTCATATCAGCCCAATATTTTCCTTAGACACACTCTTGATTTTAGTATACTTTATAAAGCATCTTGATTTTGGAAACAACACTGGCCAGTTTAAACTCTATTTCAACTGTTTCAATATTATAAATTTAGATTAGATTTCTCCGCTTAAAAAAATAAATCTTCGCTCTTCTTCCTATGTAATCTATTTTCCAGGACCATATCAGATATGCAGGGAATTGTGGACACATGAATTTTGATTATATCTACTAGTATAAAGAGACCTGAAACTAGCGGTTACATAGATGAAATGATAAATGGTAACAAAATGAATTTGCATTCTGTTACCAGCTACTGGGTAACTGATGTTTAATAAATCACTGATCATCAATTAGTCTCAAATTTCCTTTCTGATATTTGGATAAAATTAGGATTTTCTTTGTAAAATACTATAAGAAAAACTATAAGAGTAAAATATTAACCTATATTCTATTAAATATTTTTCTTAAATTCATACTGATATTAAATGTTCATTCACTTATTGTTTTGGTTTTACTCTAATGAAAAAAAAAAAGCATTAAGTGGCTAATTTCTTAAATCCAACTTCCTTTGCTTTTGCCACAGATTACCCTCAATACTACATGGTTCCTTTGGGGAGGTGATATGTGGCCCTCTTAAATATGTCTGAGTAGCAGCACTAGATTCTCCTTGGGCTGGCATCATATTTTACACATAATGGGTTATTTAGGTCCATTTCAGAGAAGTTTCTGGTTCATTCCACACTGGTTACCCTCCAGCAACCACTACCAAGACCTGATAGGTATGATCACAGGACAGACACTCATATAAATGTGTTACTTTTTCAACAATACACCTAGGGAACTGAGAACTAAAGGAGATTATGAGAATATTTTTTCTCACCTCACTGGCCCACTTAGTGATGTCTTTTCTGACAAACTGGATTATTTCTATTTTACTGCTGACTGACAGATTGGACAGTTTGTCCACACCTTCCTAAAATATGATAATTAAATGCCTGAAAAAATTTTCTCTTTTGACAGGTTTCATTTAACTTCTTCCTAACATTGCTGTGTTTTTCTCATTTATAATTAATGGAAATTGAATTGAAAATATAAGGTTAGAAAGGGAAGTAGTAAATTGCACATACAATATACATCGGGGAAGAGAGCAGAGGCAATAAATTGAATATAAACATATGATACTAGTAATCTGATGGCTCAATATGTATGACTGTACTTCTCTAAATATGTCAAATACATTTTTTGGAAATAAAAATCAATCATCTACAAAAAATATACTGTATCAATTTTCCGCAATTATGAGAACAGTATTAGACCTTTTTTTTTTCTTTGGAAAAATTTGTTCAGAATTAAGAAAAGATCCTCTGTAGAAATTCAAGAAGGATATGTATTATCGGACAGGAAACAAGAACCAGTAAATTAAGGTATAACCTGGTATATAAGAATGAAGAATCATTTCCTTTTTCCCACACAATATAGTATATGTAATTATATATAATGTATTCATAGGGACAGAAGATGGTTAGTAATTTTCTGCAGTTCTTCTCAGACCAAGCATTTGAAGATTGTCACAGAAATTCTAATTTGAGTGTAATTTTTTTTTTTTTTTCAGAAAACTTTACATGGTGATTAATCTTTATGTAACTAATAAACCTTGAATAATTCATTTAAAAATTAGTGAATGATATCAAGCTCTCCCTTATACAGTTACTTAATTTCCCCTTTTTATTGGTGTTTTGATCTTATAAACAGGTATCTAGGGGAATTTTAAGCTATGATTGTCTGTTTCATCAAAGACTAACAGTCCCAGTCATGTCTATGTTACATAGCAAAGACATCAGAAAGCACAAATAAAAATACGATCAAGTTAACCATCTTGCTTCTCAATTTCAATGTCTTGAGTCATCAAATTGACCATCACATTGAGATGAGATGAAAAACAGTTTATCTGCCAAGACAGTTTGAGTAACAGCTGTGTTCAGGTAAATTGACACTACATGAAGGAAAGAGTAATAACAAGAAAAAACTAAAAGCACATGTCACAACAGTACTTAAACATTATTGGATTTTACTTTTTTTTTTTAAAAAACAACAAGGACTGGGAGCACAGATCTCAGCCCGTGATCACTTTTTTTTCACAGCAAGGGCTATAACTAGTGGCACTATAGAGTAAAACTCACTTTTCCAAGTCCAATAAATCTTAAATTGTTTTCTGCAAAGAAACTGCCTTCAGCAGACTAACTAGACAATGCCACAATAACAGAGCAACTCAAGAGCACATTTTTATAAGTTGGGAGATGTGAATGTTGATCCCTAAAAAGAAGAAGAGTTGGAACTCTTTGGAGTACTATGGAATCTATAGTACTCATCATCTATGTTCGGGGAATGATTCTGCTTCTCCAGTAAGCTTTCTTGTTCTACTTTGAATATTTATGCTGTTGTTACTACTGCTAAACATCAAAGTGGGTCTTTCATTGAAAACTAAAATTTTCTGGCAACTGGGTATTCTGTCTTATAACTACAGTAATAAATGTGTTGTTTTGTTTCTAGATTTTTTTATTTTTTTTAACATTGATTTCATTTTGTTTCTATGGAGGCATACAATGGACTGGTCAAAGCATATTTTACTACGACTTGCAAATATACAGAAGCCATGGATTTAATAATTGCTTGTGCAGTGTATTTGGGTAACTTCATATAGAGTAATAACTAAAATATATTGTTTAAAATATGTAAAAATTCATACAACGCACGGTTTTCAAAATACTATGTGTCAACTTCATGTCCTTCTAACAGAACTCTAAGGCATTGGGCTGAACTGAGTATCTGTGCTTTCTTTCCACTGCAATCACTAGAATGAAGACATGAATTCGACTGCATAAGTACTGTGGCAGTGGCAAGCAATTAACAAATTGACAAATGAACAAATTGAGAAATTAAACCTGACAAATAAAACAACTGGCAAACTGGAAAATTGACAAATTGGCAAACAGCTTGGTAAGATTGAGACATGCTTGAAGTTTATTAGGAAGGGCAGTTTAGGTATTATAGGTTGGGAAATTTGATTCAAGGTCCTCTCTGGCACTGGGAAGTAGTTTTTCACTTGAGATACTAAAAAGGAGAAAAGGAGTAAAGTGTAAGACTAGGAATATGGGCTTAGACATTTTAGAACCAAATTGTGTGGGAATTAAATATTACCTGAGAATTGGTAATCTTTGGACTACAAGCTTTACTGCACATAGCTTTTTTACGAATAAGTGTCCCACACAGCTTCTTCAGAAGGCAATATCGAAATGGTAGACTCAATATCATGAGTAGCTCCTATATGAAGTATGAAATGGTGTTGAGTAAAAGTCTATTTGATAGAAATAGCTGGTTCACTTCCAGATATCCTTGGGCACAAACTTGAGCTCACGTGGTAGAGTTTGGAGACAATGTGATTTTTATCACATCATATTTTAGGTTGCAAGTTTTAGGTTGTTTGAATATTTGTTCATGTGTTGAATTGACCTTGGTTAATGACCAGACCACCCATTTTCACTCCCTCTCCTCAACAGGGCAGAGAAAGAAAATGAGGTGAACAGCTTCATGGATTGAGATAAGGGATATTGCTTAGTTACAGTTACTGGTAAAAAAATGACTTCACTTGAGGAAATTAATCTAATTTGCTAAAAAAAAAAAAAAAAAAAAAAAAAAAAAAAAAAAAAAAAAATTGGGAGAAAAAAAAA
>VWZN01012600.1:6634-17832 GCA_013396955.1 Regulus satrapa | reverse complement strand
AGAAAGAAAGAAAGAAAGAAAGAAAGAAAGAAAGAAAGAAAGAAAGAAAGAAAGAAAGAAAGAAAGAAAGAAAGAAAGAAAGAAAGAAAGAAAGAAAGAAAGAAAGAAAGAAAGAAAGAAAGAAAGAAAGAAAGAAAGAAAGAAAGAAAGAAAATTGCTTCAGTCTGGTTTTATTTTATTTTCATAACTCTGTGAAAGCTGGAATTCTTAGTGCTTCTGGGAAATTAGCTGAAATAGTGAAAGAAATTAAAGTAAGTTTGTAACTCAGTGCCAGTAAATACAGATGTGTAATTTCAGTAGTTTCATGTAGCAGGGCAAACTTATTTAAGCCTACACAGGGTAAGTCACTATTCTTGAGAGGAAGCATTGTTTCACAGATGCATACCAAGGAAATAGATGTGACATGATTTATTTCAAATATTATTTATATTTTTTTAAAAATAACTGAGTATATAGGCTGGTATGGGGAGTGATGATGTAGCTTTCTCATCAGAATAAAATAATGTAATTTGATTTGGTAAGTGTTCAATATTGATAATTTTAAGGTTCTTTAAATGAACAACTGTGAGGGTTTTTAGCCAAACAACTGATCTTCAAAATTCTGATTTCAATGGAGCAGTAATATATTTCCTTTCTTATATGAAATTTAAAATCATTAATATTCTAGAACAATATATGTAGCTCCTAAGTGAATGAGATCCAACACTCAGTACATTTTCACTTACATTTTCACTTTACATTTTACTGTCTACTTTTAAGGAGGCAATTTAATTGTATTCTGCCTTCTACTGATTCTACTTAGGCAAAAACTCTGAGTCACTTAAATAAGATCTTTGCTAAAGAGCTCTTAAGGTTATCAACAGGCAGTAAGATGTAAGCAACGTTTTGTGGTTTCAGAGCTTTTCATTGAGGTTTGTTTTGTGTTTTCAGGTTTTTTTTTTTTGTTGGCTACTTTTTTTGTTGTTGTTGTTTGTTTTTGTGGTGTTTCTTTGTTTGTGTTTTTCTTAGCTCATCAACATACCATAACATGTAAGTCATCTGTCAATCCAGAAGGTCAGGGCATCAATTGTGCCGTGGGATACGTGTTCAGAGAATTTCTTTTGATTTTATAACTTCTCAGCTTTAATTGACACTGCACAACACTTCACCATCAGTGTCAAAATCCACATCTGTAGAAACCACAGCATAAGGTTATGGGAAGCACATACTCGTAACTTTACCTGTTTAAACCTACTCATAGGTTGAAATGTAAAACTCTGCAGAAATTATAGAAAAGTCTGGCAGCACTTAGGAATCTCTCCCCCCTCCTCCCCCCTCATTTATCCCTATTTAACTATCTCTTACAACTTAACTAAGGAGTTATTTCTAATACATAATTGTGGAAAACAATGGAAGAAAATTGCTGTAAACTTCAGTTACATTCTGAAAGAGATTTTTGTAGGGTAAAAATACCACTCATCCCATAAAATCCATTTTCAGAAGCATGCATCAAACCCCAACATGAAAGAATCTATTAAGTGGCACTTTGGTATTGTCAGGCATGCTTTCTTCCATTTAAAAAGTCTTTTTTCAGTACAAAACCATTTAAATATGAGCAGCCTGAGATAAATGTATGCTGCAGGTGCATAAGCCATCTGTGATGCACTCATCTCACTCAAGAACAATAGCTATTACCAAGTTCCACAGCCTGTGAAATACGTAATATAAAAGGGCTCCTAATGCTGGGGAAGCTCCTAGGAATTTAGCAGCTGATATATTAAATATTCTGTTTGAATAAATTTTTAACCTGTTCAGGAAAACTGTGGAAACAAAAGAAAGCCAAGATTTAAAAATGTAGAAAGTTGAAGCTGATACAGTCATATCTAGCTAGAGGTACCTTCAGCCTGTTAAAATGACTAAAAGTTACTGGTGCTTATTATGGTTATCACTACATTTGCACAGCTGCACATTGAAGTCTGGAATTTTATGACATCAAAATTCATGATATGAAACATTTCTATCACTGCAATAATTAATTGCAGTGATATGCTAATTCCCATGTTGAAAGCATCTTGTATGTAATGAATACACAAAATAACTGTTCTTCTTTCTTCTGCCAGTAAGAGAGTGCCCATCTGAAATGAGAATACAAACAGCTCAAACTTAAAAGCTGAACATCTATATTTGTTAATGAAATGTAGCAGAGTTCTAAACATGGCAGGCAATATGTTGAAATCTGAAAAGGTCAGATGTTGCACAATGCAAAACCTGTACCTTCCAAAATTATAATTAATTTCAGTCTATGCTGTCAAATGGAAACTGCAAGCTACTCTCAGAGTAAACTCACCAGAAGAATGTAGGTACTTCCAGAAAGAGCCAAGCTTCCAAGAAAAATGTCCGCTCCCCAGAATTAAATTGAGAAAGAAAATATAGCTGTTTCTAATTTAATAATACCGGCATATACACTTATAACGTGAAATTACTGATTGCCTAGCATTAGCTTTAAGTTTCAATTGAAAGATTGCAAAAGATATTTATGGATTCCTTCAAAATTTTTTTGAATAGTGTTTTTAAAATGCAAAAGAACATCTACATTCTTGATCATCACCAAGCAATGATTTTGGTGGAAATTTTTGTTTGTAATAATCTTGGTGCTCTATCTTTTCTTTAAAACACTGTTCCCAGTGCAGTAGTCACAATTTAGCTAATCCCTGATTTCAGGTCTACTAAAGAGCAAACAGAAGGATTTAAGCAAAACCTGTGAACATTACTGGAGGTAATTTAAATTATTTATAGTTTTGAAACACACAAATTTTTCACTTTATAACGTGGACAAATATTAGGTGTTTAAAGGTCAAAGTTTCTTTCACTTATAAATGAAATTGATACACCATTACCTGAAAACATTTGTCTGAAAATTCAGAGTTATTTTCCAGACATAAGCCAATCTAAAACTCTTACATCAAACTTATTCAGTTTTGTTGAACAAGAGATGCCCAGGTTCAATAGGTGCTGTTCAATAGTTCTTGATTGCTGCCACATTGAAATCTAATCCAAAGTCCTTGTAATGTATGCACACACATATATAATCTGTCTTTTTGTCAGCTACAGGAAAGAAACATTTTTAATACATTTTATTTTTTAACATTATTTTATTAAATTGCCTATTTCTATCTGGTAATTAGCCATTGGTATTGATTTATTTATAAGTCCTGCCATCCTCTCTTACTCTGCTGGCCATTCAGTTTTTTATTTTTTTTTTTTTTAATGAGATTTCTGAATTTTTTTTCTAAATTTTTTATACTAAATATTGCCAGTTTTCTCTTTATTGAAGTTTATAGGATTTTTTTTTATTTATCATTTTAAAAAAAGCTGATTTACATCAGAGAAAAAAAAAAAAGTTTTGGAGAATCTAATAAAATCTTTTCAGTAGCTCCCAAATATTAATTATATTTGTGGTTTTATCGTCTTTCTCAGTGTGACTGGCTTATATTTTTAAGTTTTCTGCTTTGGGAAACTGTAATGGCATCCTAGGGTTTAAAACAAACAAACTGGCACATTTCCCCAGAGTATAAAACAGACACTTCAGGCTCTTTGCAAATGTAGACAAGTAACAGCCACTTGGAACAAATCAACAACTAATTTACAGTTTTGTGATCTGCTTCTGTATGTTTCATGGAATGAGGTAAAATTCATGTCACAGAGTATGCAGATCCTTGATTCTCCTTAGATATAGGAATTGTTTGATGTAAGCATTTACAAANATACACCATTACCTGAAAACATTTGTCTGAAAATTCAGAGTTATTTTCCAGACATAAGCCAATCTAAAACTCTTACATCAAACTTATTCAGTTTTGTTGAACAAGAGATGCCCAGGTTCAATAGGTGCTGTTCAATAGTTCTTGATTGCTGCCACATTGAAATCTAATCCAAAGTCCTTGTAATGTATGCACACACATATATAATCTGTCTTTTTGTCAGCTACAGGAAAGAAACATTTTTAATACATTTTATTTTTTAACATTATTTTATTAAATTGCCTATTTCTATCTGGTAATTAGCCATTGGTATTGATTTATTTATAAGTCCTGCCATCCTCTCTTACTCTGCTGGCCATTCAGTTCTTTATTTTTTTTTTTTTTAATGAGATTTCTGAATTTTTTTTCTAAATTTTTTATACTAAATATTGCCAGTTTTCTCTTTATTGAAGTTTATAGGATTTTTTTTTATTTATCATTTTAAAAAAAGCTGATTTACATCAGAGAAAAAAAAAAAAGTTTTGGAGAATCTAATAAAATCTTTTCAGTAGCTCCCAAATATTAATTATATTTGTGGTTTTATCGTCTTTCTCNTTACAAATTTACAAATTTACAAATTTACATATTGCAAAGAACAGCTTTGAACCAGTAACCCCAGGCTTTAACAACAGACTGAAGTTCCTCATGGTTTCTTTGCTGTACTTCATCAAGAGTATTTAAAGAGCACATCTCTTTCCTAATGGGATGCTGTGGTCATTAACACACACCTTCTTTAGCACAGCTTCAGTTTTATCCATTAGAGTACCTATTTGTGAATATCCAAGAATATTTGGAACTGAATTTTTTTTAAGGTGAATGTTTACTACACTAGACTAGACTAGACTAGACCAGACCAGAATCATTAAGGTTGGTCATCTAAGATAATTAAGTCCAACTGTTAATAAGTTAAAGCCTTCTATTTGTTTTGTTTCTCATTTCGTTGCTTTAAGCTTTCCTAAGCTATTTATAGTTTGTGATTTTGATATTCTAGTAATATGATTCTATCTACTACTTTTCAGTAATATCAACACAATTGAATTTATGCTCATAAATGAGCAATTTATGAGCTCAAATTGTCACAGCTTAGAAGCCAGTCTCTTGGCAGATATATGTAGGACATGAAATATTGTATTATTTTCTTGTGTAATAGTGACATAGTCAAATTCTTCTTGACATTTTTATTCATTGCTAAGTTAGTTACTATTTTTTCTCTTTTATGTTTAATTTAGTCCATGTTGACTCTATTGACTGCGTGTTCATCTTGAAGATTTTCCTCTTTTCACTTCAATAAAGCTTATTCAAACTTATATGCTACTCTCATAAAATAAAATATGAGTAATTTACCAAAGTTTGTGTCTTATTCTATTCACTGATAGATGTTATCAGAATTTTCCTGTAGTGAAAATTTCAGGACACAGTGCTTCCAAGCTAAGAGAGAAACTCATTAGTTATTTTCAGTAACTTTGAATTTCTTTGAAACTTCATGAGCAGAGAAGAACTTACTGGACTGTCCCATGTTCCTTTATGGTATTACAAAGAGTTAAAGACAGGATGCAGCTTGTTTAACTCAAAATAAGAACATCATTAGAGTTTCCATAGTCAGATTCAGATTTTAAATAACAGAAATGTAAGATGTATTTATCCTCTGTTCCCTTGATCAAAATTTCACTTTTGAGCAGTTTAGAGCACAGACAAGATGGAGACATTTATTATCTGTTCAGGGATCACTTAGATTTTACAGAAGCAATTTCAGTTATATTCGTTACTTAGTCTGTAATTGCCATCAGCTTTATTGTTTACATGTATAGGTTGGATGTGAATCAATGTAATCACCCTAGTTATTACTGAAATCCAGGGTATAGTCTTCTTCAAGACATTATTTTTCACATTTGGATCAATATGGAGTTCTATAGGACTAAATCCAGGAAGCTGCATGACCCCCATACTCACATGACAGTGAGTCCAACAAGACACATCTTTACAGACCTTTATGAGTATGAAACAGCTTTCAATAATAAGGGTGTTTCAGTGAAATCATTCCTTTTAAAAGGAAGAGATCACTTGTCACTTCCTGTTCTATTTATGCTGCATTTATTTCTAATATCTCAAAACTGAGAAAAGCAGAGATTTGGGGTTGTAGCTGTATGGGCTTTTTCTCACTTTTTTTTCTGTTCCCTGATTCCTTCCCACACCCCCGAGTTTTTCTCCCATGCCTTCTCAGAAGTTAGGAAACAGAAATATCTGCTCAAGATCTCTTTGTAGGTAAAGCTCCTTTGTTAACTTTGATATCAAAAGATAAAAATCTTAAGTCTAACCTGTAAATGAACTCAGGCTCCTTATTTCAAACTGTGAACTGAAAATTCTGTTCCACTTTCTAAAACTAAATGAGACTAAAATTTTGTAGTCATTGCTTGTTTTTTACTGTTTCTGTAAGCATATAAAGTCACATATTTTTCATAATTTCTATTAACCTAATATTGCATTTTCTGAGGAGCCCTACACTCAGTTCATGGCCAAGAAAACACTAAAATCTTCCTCAGTCCTAAAAGGCTTGTTCCACATAGAATACTGTGCAAACACCTGCTACACCTGTTTAGTTTTGTAGTATACCTCAGATCCTAATAGGATACCATTCTAATTTAATTTTCATGCAAACTACAGGGAATCTAAGAAATAAAATGAGGCATTTGGATCTCCTTGAATAAGGTGTCACATTCCTTATATATTCTATTAAATCTGACACTTGGAAGTCAGCACGTATAAACGTATTTTGAAAATCTCCGATTGTAAAAAGTCTAAATATATGCTAAGATGAAATAAGGGGACTTCAGTTTGAAGAAAATGAAAATGACAATAGAATGATATTGTTCCACAGGAATTAGGTTGGAGTGCCATTACTTATCCTACTTGATTTCTGTTGTACTATTTAAACTGTTTAATGCAGCACATTATTTACAATGCTTCACTACAATATTTATTGTTCTAATCAAAACTGCAGCTGGTTTTCTTAAATGGAGATTCAGTACTGGCTCCTTCATGAACAGCACTGAATCTCCTTAAATTTAAATATAGTGCTCAAGACAATATGTTCATCAGAAAACAAACAAACAAAAAACCCCAAAAAACCACCAAAACCCATTCTGTTCATTCTGTTTCTATTTTGAGGGATGTATTTGATGCATGTTAATGTTGAACTCTATAAAGCTTTCCCTTGAAATATCGTATAGACTGTGTTTTGCTAGACTATATGTCATAATGTTTTCTGATATTTTCAGATGAGCTGAAGTGTATATCAGTTCTTAATCTATTCCCTCTGCTGAGGCAATGTGCATCTAAAGCAGCGTATTTAACCAAATAGATTTTTTTCTTAGCAGATCAAACTGAGTTCTGCTGCAGGCACAGAACTTCCTATTTAAATGACAAATGTCTCTGCTTGCAGATTTGAAAACTCAGTTATTGACTCTTTCATCTTGTGTAAACAAATAATCAACCCATCACCAGTATGGTGGGGAAAGTGGAAGAATTAAAAGGAAGAGGAATTTTTGGGAGTACTGCCAAATATTGCATTACTTGGAATAAAAAATTACTTGTTTGCTGTTAATGTTGCCATTATACATAAATAGTAGACAGCAATGCTGAGAAAGAACAAAGAAAAATATACAAAGTTGCTGTATTACCACATACTTCTTCACACCTAGAAGGCAGTGATATTTTGGTGNTTGGTTGTGTCTCTTCTTTTGCTTTCTTAGCAAACTGCTACAAGAAAACTGAAATATGAATGGTTCCTTAATAAAATTATATCTGAGTGGTCTTTTTTTCACATAACAATGCTTTGAAATGTGCTATTGCTGAACAGCTTCGCAGGCTAAATAAAAAGAGTGGAACTGCTGAGGGGATAAGGTGCTAGGCACTGTAGGTAAAGCAGTCTTAGGGTGAGGTAAATCCATTAGGAAGAAAAGGATACTGCAGGATTTAGACCTAATCTGCAGCTACTATGCTTACAAAAAACACCTGCCCATATTGAAGAAAAAATATTTCTATGTTAGGCCCTTGGAATGACATTGGTAAATATTGATTTTGGATCTGAACAAGTAAGATACTCCGTCTCAAAGTAGGATTTGTTCTTTTCTTACAAATATTTTATGGCTCCCCTAAATTAAAATAGCATGCTTCATGAAAGCAGATGGAAGTGACATGTTACACCAAAGCCTCTGAGAACTGCATTCAGTGAAATTGCTGTTCTGGATTCAGCTATTCCAGCTCTACAAAACAGTACGGATTTGCAGTTTCAGATGATCTTCGTGCCCCTCTGATAATAAAATCTGTATTCTTCATATTTTAAGTGTAGAAAACATAAAGTCTTAAAAATGTAAATCTTCTTTCGCAACTAGATTGTATTGCAATGGAGAGAGTAGGTTAGTAGAATGGATGCTTGCCATAAATTAAGGAAATGTTAATGAACAAAAATAGGTGATATGAAGTAAGTTATTTACATCATACTGGAAAACACACATAGAAAAAAGTAAATAATGTTTTTGCTCTAAATATTATAGTAAATAGTTTTTCAAATTAGGAGGCAGCAATTTGTTAATATAAGATACTATTGCTTCATGTGTATTGGTTTTTTTGGGTTTTTTTCTGTGAATGAATCACTTAGGGCCAGTCACCTTAATTTTTAAACATTGAAAGCTGCAAACTCAACTATAGCTGAGTAACATAAAACTGAGAGTGCAAAAACTTCATGGAAAGAACAAAAAAAATTAACATTTTTAATCAATCTGGAAGATGAAAATATATGTACATAGAAGACCTGCAGGCATTTATCTAAAGAGTAATTAAATGGATACTGTCAGAACATACTGTGTTGTATTTTTTTGAGCTCTTGATTTAAAAGTAGATTTTGAGTTTTACTTCATTACTAATGTATATTAATTAGATTCAGTGTTGTAATAATCTCATATAGACATATATAACAGGGAAATTTTACCTCTAAAAAAGCTACACATATTTCCCCCAATAACTTTTTCCTTCACTACAGAAACTTCTTAAAACTCAGCATTAATTATCTTCAATTTCTTTCCTAAGCCTAATAGTAATTTTGCTCAATATTTACAAATCAGTTACTGCTTCTACTGGACATTTGAGTGGAGTGATAAGGGATGAAGAAGAGAAGAAAAAAATAGAAAAGTTATTTCTTATTATTTATTGTAACTGAAAATAAAAGTAGAATCACAACAAATTAAATACACCAAATAAAGTCATATCATGTCTTTAAATGGTCTTTAATGTTGTACTTGCCTCTTAAGATTTATCAGGGAATTTTTGCTTTTTTCAGTGAGACAAATAGGTTAATCCAAAGAAAAAACAAATAAATTAATGATAAAATATAACCCACGTGGGAACTTTCTCTGTCAGATTAAGTGATATAAAATCATTATCTCATTAGCTTCTTTCTTTTCACCATATTTATCTTGGGATAGTTAGAGTTATATTTTGCCCATAAGGCTTGTTACAACAATATAGCTCAATTGATTGAAATGGGGAATAATCTATCATGCTAGCATAATTTAGACCTGGGATATTGTCTTTGTTTTCAGTCTTCTGTAGATACTTCTTAGAAGGCTAAAGAGGCTAGAAAGAAAGTTATTTTGGTGTGTTTTGTAATTTCTGAAAAAAACCCCAAAACAACAGTTAAACCAAGCTAAAGAGTTTTGCTCACAGTCATCCACAGTCATGACTATCATATCAGGGAGCCATCATCTCAGTTTAAAATTCATTCATTATTTATAAAACTGTTATCTTGCTTTCTTCTGTTTGCTGGGTGAGAAAGCTAATCAAAATCTCACAGCTTTTGCCGTCACTCAAGGACTCCTGGACAGAAAGTAATCTAAATCTTTGGAATGTTAGTAGGCAAAAGTTGGACAGCTCAGGAATCATTTCACAGAGGATGGAACCTATCTCCCTCTGAATCACATGGTTTATTATATATATGACAGGTCAAATCTTCAATTTATTTAGACAACCAGATCATTAATGTGGAAGTTAAAAAAAGTAAAAGCATTGACTAACTTCAGCAAACATTTTTCTTCAAGAGGACCTTTCAACATGATGTGCCTTTAATGACTGTGAATACATTTTAATCAGAAAAGGTCTCCTTATAAGTCTCAATTAGATGGCTTATATGACTGAGGACTACTCATGCAAATATCTACCAGGCTCCAAAGCATGGGGTGGATTCGAGTATAGAATAAATACATGCATATTCTTCACCAAGTGTTCAGTGTGTGTATTCTAACAGTTAATTCTTGATCTTGATTTTAAATAAATAACATTTAAGCCTGGAGAATGATTTTTAATTTTATGTCCTGGCTTAGTCAGTCCATCAGGCACAATTTGCATATTATATGCCTCCTTGAATAAGCTGTGCTTTAGTCAAGTAAATTTTTCATGGGCATTTTTGTCATAAGTTAGAATGACAAGCTGCAGTGAAAGTAAAGAAGGAAAGAGCTGAAAGTGAAGATTTTTGTTTACCATTTCCTTCTCTGCCGAACTGGAAGCATTCTGCATGAATAAAAAATACCCAATGCATTCAGACTGAAAACTGTGGTACTATTTAGTAACACATAGATTATAATGGAATTTCTGTGTGAGATTTTAAAAACAGTCAAAAAGGATTGAAATTTATGAAGAACTGAGTGCTTAACTTACTCCCCCTACACTTCTTCACAAATAACTTGCTCTAAGGTAAATATCTAATTTGAAATTATTTTGAGGACTTAAATTATAGTTTCCTCAGCAGTTATCAAGATTGAAAAAGGTATCTTGAGATGGCTGCAAAAGTTGGACGGACATCTACAGTGTTCCTGGTATCCCTACTATATAATTTTAGCAAGAGTTCAAAGAAATTATACTGCTATTAAAAACTCATCACCATTGTTTACTATTACAATATGCTGCCAGTAATATTAACATTACTATGATATTAGTATAACCACTCTTAGTGTATCTTCTGTCTTGATGAGATTGATATATCTGTATGCATATTTAGTATGTATGCAATCAGGTTAAAATGTAGAAATTAAATATTTTTTACAGTTTTCAGGGCTCACAAATATTAGAGAGGATTTTGCTTCCCTTTGGTAGTAGAAATGAAATAATTGAAAACTGGAGAATGGTAGGCTGCAATCATAATATATAATGGAACATTAAACTGAAAGAGTGAGAACAGGAATTTTATGCCCTTTAGGTAAGGAAAATATTTTCCAAGGCTGTTCATAAGGAGAACAGGAGGTCCCAGGACAGCAGTTTCTGGAGCAGACAGTGTTTTTGAGAGGCTCTGGAAGATGTGAGCCCAGGTGCTGCCTGTCAAGGCCTAAGGAGTATTTCTCAGACCACAATGTGGCCCAGCAAAAGCGGGGG
>VWZN01012597.1:707345-719209 GCA_013396955.1 Regulus satrapa | reverse complement strand
TTTTTTCATTTTTTGTTTTTTTTGATTTTTAAAATAAGGTCAGGAGAAAGCTCGAAGGACATTTAGAGGTTTGGAAAGTCCATATCTATTAAAAGATAAAATTTTACCAGTGAGTTACACTACTCTACTCCATTACAATGAGATACAGTACTTATAATCTTTCAGTAATAGATTTTTAGCATTTTCACCAACACATATTGAAGTTCTGGGCTTTAAAAAACACATCTGGTTGTAACTAGATATATGCAGACTAAAGGAGGTGCCAACATGCAATGGGATGCCTTTGATTGGTCTTAACAGAGAAAACTATGTCCTCCCCATGGCACATCTGGGCTGGATATCTTCCTCTGACAGTTTCTCCAGGTCAGCTGGAGATTTCTGCCCTTGGTGATGGGACCACCCTGGGGAGATTTTATGGTATAGTTAATTCTGGTCAGATAAAAGATTCCTCGTGGCTATAATTTACATAAATGTGTGAAAATCCACTTTCCCCTCTTCCAAGCCTCTTCTCTCACTGATATCAAGAGGAAGGAAAGATGGAAGTAGTATTGAGGCAATGCAGATGAAGCCAGAGAGATATAAATGATAATACTAAGCACAAAGAATTTTCTTTTCTTATCAATTTTTATGAAGCATTACTGAATCCTCCCATTTATTTTATAAACCACAGTGAATTGATTAATAGTGAGGCTTGGATCCTTAGGACAGAGCTATAATACAATGCCACTATTTATAGTAAATCATTTGAGGATCAACTAATTAAAACTCCACTGTAGCATAGTAGGAGGTTAAGTAGGAGGTTAGCATCTCTCTCACAGAAAACAAAAATTGGACAGGGTACACCTGTGAAGATACCGGTCAAAGCATGAGTCAAGAAAAGCGACTTATGCATGAATGAAATTAGGTTCAGACAACCATTCTCATTACCAGATATCACAGTAGGTAATGACATCTTTCTTGCACACACATTCACTTTCTTTCCCATAATGTACCAACTCCTGTATGATTTCTTCCTCTTGAAAGGTATTGTGGTACAAGTATTCCTTCAAATTGTCACTTTAGTAAATGATTCCTTCAGATCCCAGGCAACAGACAGCATGGTTTCACCAAGGGCGAATCATGCCTGACAAATTTGGTGGTCTTCTATGATGTGGATAGAGTGTTGGTAGATAAAGTAAGAGAAACTAAGGTCATCTACAATTTGCACAAGGCATTTGGCACTGCTGCACATGACATCCTTTGAATGATGAGTATCTGAATTGGAGAGATATGGATTTGACATCCTTCTCCTCTGTTGAGAAGGAATTGGCTGATGGTTGCAGTCAAAGAGTTGCAGTAACAGCTCAGTGCTCAAGTGGAGATCAGTGGTGAGTGTTGCTCCTCAGGGGTCAGTGCTGGGGCTGGCTCTGTTTAACTTCATTTCTGGGGACATGGACAGTGGGATTGAATTTGCCCACAGCAAGGTTTGTGACGACATCAAGACGTGGTGCAGTCAACACACTGGAGGGAAGGCATGTCATCCAGAGGACTTTTCTGAGGCTTGAGAGGACAATGAGAACTTCATGAATTTGAGCCAGGCCAGATGAAAGATACTGTACACAAAAAGCCAGCTATGGCTGCACCAAAAGCAACACGGCCAGCAGGTCAAGGGAGATGATTTTTGCCCTCCACTCTTATGAGATTGGAGTGATGCATCCAACTCTGGGACCCACAACAACAGAGGGATGTGGACCTGTTGGAGAAAGTCCACAGGATGCCACAAAGATGATCAGAGGGCTGAAGCATCTCTCCCGTGAAGACAGGCTGAGAGAGAGCTGGAGAGAGAGTTGCCTTTTTACAAGGGCATGGAGTGATAGGACATGGGTGAAAGGCTTTAAACTGACAGAGGGTAGGTTTAGATTAGGAAGAAATGCTTCCCTGTGAGGATGGTGAGACACTGGGACAGGTCGCCCAGAGAGGTTGTAGACGCCGCATCCCTGAGAGTGTTCAAGGCCAGGCTGCATGGGGTTTTGATCAGATCTAGTGGGTGACATCCCTGCCCAAGGAAAGGAGTCAGAACTAGATGATCTGTAAAGGCCCTTCCAGTCCAGCCCATTCTATGAGTCAGTGGTCTCCTTGGAAAGCTATGGGAACTCTAGTTTGGAACTTATTCTACCCCTGACCCGTAAAAAACTTTTTTTAAAAGAAACCACACCACAAGGCACCTTCAGATTGAGTTATTACTCATTGGCTGTTAAATTGTCTTGCTTCACTTCACTTATCAGTAAAAATTCATTTGTTGAAGTTTGTATATATCAAGACCACCTGGTCCACAGGGATAAACAATCTTTTTACTCAGTGCATAAATCTAACAAAGCAATTTTAACTTTACATTTAGCTTAACTTTGTTGATACTTCAAAATCAGTAGTGAGTGCGGTATGAGAAAAAATTACCTGCATTTCTCTTTTTCTTCCAGTAAACCCATTGAAGAGAGAAAATGTATGTTCCAAAGATATTTTCCACATATCTACATATATAATTTTAATAATAAATTCAATAAATTCAAAAAAGGGCCATTTAAACTCTGCTCTTCTGGCACTGCAATTAGATCTATGAAAAATAAAATTAGAACAATGACGAATTTCAACACGAGTTCTGAATTAAACAGGGAATTTGAGATTAAAAACACCTTTAGTCTCTCTACCCTTGGACATAATTTTCTTCTGAAGGGTTTCTTGTAAATGTGATTGGGCTGTGTCCTTGAAATTCTCCAATTAAGAATCCACAATGGTGAAAACCTGTGCTATGAGAAGAGCTTCTTTTATTAGAATAATTCATCAGTTCAGCATGGCAGAATTTTCATCTCATAACATCACGTAACTCTTCAAGGCTTTGGTGCTTAATGCAAGGCAGTTGTGCCAATGCATTCCTGGAAATCGCAGAGATCAATGAGAGAGATTTGAAGAGCAGATTCGAAGCTGGTTAAAGCTATGAAAGAAGTAGAACAATCAAACCCCTTGGTGAATAGATTAATTGATTATATTTCTCAGTCAATTTTTGTACAACTCTTAAACTGTATCACAACAGAGATCAGTCATGAATAAGAAGGTATGTGAGGGCATGGAAGGTATGGGAGAAGCTGAAAGACAGACTGAAATGCATGCAGATATTTCTGAAACAAGTTATAACAGACAAATTTCATCTATTTGACTGTCAAATAAATGGTTTATGGCTTAGGGAAACTTCTGAGCAGATCTATTTAGATTTCACACACTTAGAAAAACAAACAAACAAACAACAGCAACAACAACAAAGCCACAATGAGGACTAGGATTTCTAGTTATAACAGAGAAAATATAGATTTCTGTAACTTTTATGTGGGCACTTGATTATAACTGGGGGAGTGAGGGGAAGAAACCAGATCTGTCAGTCTTATTCTCCCACTCAAACACCTCAAGGATAAGTCTTGATATTGTTTTATTTCCAATAGTCATTAATCACCTGAAAGCAGCTCTTAGAGCTGCAGGTGACAGGTCTAGGGACTTTACCAATACAGACTTTCCCAGCAGGTTCTGAGGAGTAGCAGAAAAAGGATGAAAGTTAGCAGGAGCAAGCTTTAGTCACACACTCATAAGGGTGAAATTCTTTTTTAACTCAGGTTAGCTGTCTAACTTGTGATTTTGAATCATCTTTTGAGGCTGCAGCTTCTCTTCATTTACTTTACAAAAATCTCATAGACTCCAGATTATTTTATAGTCCCTAGAAACAAATCAAAGCCACCAATATGTCTATCAGTGTTCCAGTTGTGTAACTAAGTTATTTGCTCAAAGCTGTAGGGCCACTGGTCGGAAATTATTAAGATGGAAAAGATCTGGATGAATTCTTCAATGGCAATAGTCGAGACTTAGGATGTAGAGGACAGGGAGGAAAAGGTACTTCAAGCAAGGAAAAGAAAGATAAACACCATTGTCACAAATAGCATCAGGAAAACATTTGCTGTGCTGTTTACAGTCCCACTGACCCAAAATCAGTTTTAAGAATTGTCAGGAGAATAGAGGAAATAGGAGACATTAGAACATTAAGAGGAAAAGAAGAATCTTTCTTATGAGAGTAATTAAAATATATAATGTGTTTAGTCTAGTAAATAAAGTTTGAATGGGCTGCTCCATAAATATATCAAAAGAGTAAAAGCAGAGCGGAATAAGTAAAATTTAACTGGAAAGTCAGGGTTATCACAAAAAATAATTAACAGCAAATAATATTACATTTGCCAAGTAGAAAGTTTGTAACTGGGCTGCAGATCTGCAACTCTCTTACAGTAGCAAAAAACCCAGCTAATTCCAAGTTCAACTTTGATGTAGTCAAGAAAGGTTGGATAGACTGTTATAGGGGGCGAGTCATCAGCAGCCAGCAGCTCCTTCCAAGCCTATTTCTTTATTTTTCCTCTACCTAAAATAGAACTGGTTTCTCTAGAACTCTTTAAGCATGACAGCCAAGTAATGGGTAAAGAAAAATTCGCTGATATTATTTATTTGGATAGTGACCTTTGCAAAAGTCTTTGCACGAATGTAAACTTCGTGCTTAACAGAAAATGCTTAATAGTAGGATATACTAAAATTATTGTTTTCAGAATGTAATTCTCCGTTTGTGCTTTTTCTCTTTTATACCTGGAATATCTGGCACAGAACATGTTGAGAAACAGGAGACCAGACGAGATAGGTCACAACATACATAGCACTTTGCCTGAATGGCAAGTCCTACATTCTTGTTTCCAAAGGTTATACAGCTGAAATGTATTATCTTAGTCTTGGATTCTTCACTCTTTCTGTTGTGATTTTCTCTGACATAAACCATAGCAAAAGAGCCTACATGATTTCAACACTAGGAGATTGCAAAGTAAACCATTTCTACATACCATGTCTGGTAACACTTTAAAATAATAGCCCAGTTAATTAATGATGAACTACAGTGAATATTCTTATACAAGTACATATGACATTCCTATTAGTGCCAAATGAGTTCATCATGATTAATGTTATTACAGTACATACCAGCAAATTTCATAAAAGCCATTACTCTGGATGGTTACCCAGCACCAAAAAGTGCTCCCCTCCAGCGAGCAGCCCACACTCCATAAGGAAGATGAACAAAGTTCTATTCTGAGATCCATGGAGTTGCATTATTATCAGCTCAGTATGAAATGCGAGCCTTTAAAGGAGATCTTCAGGGGAACCTTCATCTTTAGAAAGTCAGTGACAGAAGGAGGTAGAGGCTAATGGGCTTAAAATTCAGGAGACTAACATGGGGTACCACAGGGCTTGACTTATCACCAGTGCAGGTAAAGGCTGTGGAGCTGCATGTGCTCATCCTCTTTAGACAACAATCCTTTTGTCCTGATGCAAAACACCAACCATGCCTGACTGAGAGCATTAGGGCCTGTGAGAAGAGGGGTGCTGGGTCCTCTTTCTTTCCATCGGACATGTGAAGATGGTGATGACTGCCCAGATTTCCCAACCCAAGATGAGCTCCAGAGGCACTATTTACACCAAAAGACACAAGAGGACCAGCAGACTGGCAAACACCGCTCCATCCTGCTAACCATTGGCAGCACTTCCTGGCAGGCTTTTGGCCTGTGTCAGTAGAATTCCCCCTGACACCAGGCCAGCGTGGTTCCGGGATCAGCACAGCCAAGCACCACTCCTCACCAGCAATTTGGATGCAGCCACATCATTTTGGGGGAAAGTCAGCAAGTTGAAGTGCATGCACACAAGTGGAACTTAGTGCCAGAGAATGCACCATGATTCATTTCTCCAGCTCCTGCAGATGCAGCCAGAAAGGCTGTGCCTCCTCAGACACAAGCCAACCCTGACTCCCCACAGCTGCAGAGAGCGAGAGCTTTTGGCTCTCCTGCTATCTCAGCTCATGGCAGAAATTGAAAGACAACCTCTTCTGGGAGTGGAAATAAGGACAGCACCGGTGCTGCTGTGGAGGAGCTGGATGCGACTGAAGAGCCAAAACTTCGGGACACTGGAAATGATTGACCAGCAAAAGTGAAAATTTGCAATATTAACACATCAAGGGTATATTCTTCCAACTTATATTGAAAATTGTCTGTTTAACTGCAAGATATTACCTCTCAGAGTTTCACATGCTTGGATAGCTGAGATAAGCTCGGCTGGGCTCCACAGTCACCAGAAGAAGATTGATGTTTGCAAACTTTTAACACTAAAGCTGAATCCATCATATTTAAATGGTACTAAAGATCAATGGTTAAATTCCTTTGAAACCCAAAATGAAGGACTGGTTTTCCATCTCAGCATTTCTAAAGGCCAGAAAATTGATTTTTCAACTGTTCCAAAGTCATCATTAAAAGCATTCTGAAAATGAAGATGGAGGAGTCTGGAAATAAGAGTATTTACTTTTGAAATATCTAGAATGTCAGAGAAAACTGATATTAAATCTGGGACATGTTAACTAGAAATATTGCCAGTAATAGTCCCCATTATTTATACTGAAATGTAATTAAAATAATTAGGAGGGGAGTTTTCTCACTAAAATAAGCAGAATAAAAGAGAAAATCTATTAAGACTATCTTTCTGATACTTTTTTTTTCTGAGAAAAGAGTCTCAAATATTTTAAGATAAATTTAATTTAGGAGATAAATGAAACCTTTAAAAACAAATCCATTCCTTCCAAAACCCCTGCTATTACACCCTTAAGACACTTGTCCAATCTCATTTCTTCTGTTTTGCTATAACTTCTGGTCTTCTGCAGAATGCCCTATACATTCAAATATTTAAACAATAGTTTAGCTTTAAGCTTGTGAGTAGTTCTAGTGATACCTGTAGCTCTAATCATGCTGATCATGAACACATGCTTAAATACATGAGTTCTGGTAAAGTTTCTCAGTTTTCTCTGAAGTTCCTCTCTTTTCAGGCTAAATTAAGCCTTTTTTTCCTCCATGCCTTGCAAAATTTTCTTGCAGGCCCGGTTACAATATGGGGGGTTAAACCGGTAAAAACTATTTTACCTGTTACCTCTCAGATAACCTGCCAGGAGCAGTCAGCAAAGACTCTAAATTCTCAAGAACTCAAACCCAAATGTTCTTTACATCACAGATCTCATATCACTTATTTTAGGACATCAGGGTTTATTGAAAACATCCAGTGCCCTCTTGAACATCCTGTTAATCTCCAATTTTGTAGCACCATAAAATGTGGTGTCTTGGGTCAGGAAAGCAAACATAACTTAGTGCTTTATATGTCAAACACAACCATCGACCTGCAACCATAAAGGAATCCACAAGCCATCAGGTTGGCCATGTATAATCCCTGTGAGGCATTTTGAAACACAGATGTGAATGCAAAACCTTGCCACACTTGATGCTGTTGGAGGAGGTAGATGTGCAAGAAAAAAAGGTGGCTGCTGGGAAATCTGCTCTAAATTCTCATCTTGACTCGGTCGATGTTTCATTCTAGACCATACGTGGCTCACTATTCTCAAGGGCAAAGCATGGATGATACTTTTCCATTTAAGTAAAATGTTGTGATAGAATTAATAATTATCAGCAATTAATAATTATACAGCAAGAGGGAAGTCACAGAGTTTCTCCAAACAGAAAAAATATTAAAAACTAAGCAGACTCAAAGGAGGGGCATTTATTGTCACAATCACTCTTGATTAGACTGAATAGCTGAGTGTCTGGTGACAGTCTATTAGGAAACTTGCCCCAGATTTCCCATTTTTAATTCCCTGTTCAATGGTCCTCAACTGTAGAGTGTTTCTTCCAAATAATTGCTGTCCATCACAAACTTACTTTAATTTTCAGCTAGTATGGTAGCAGTTCTGACAAATAAAAATAAGGGCAAAAGTATCTGAAACATTTGTTTCAAAGCAGCAAAGATTTCTTCTTTTCATTTAAGAAACTTGAAGTCCAGCAAAAAAAGACAGTTGGGTATGTTAGGTGTGTGATTTTGCCCTCTTGAAAAAACTGGTCAAAAATAAGATTCGGAAAACAATCTGCATTTGCAACTTACTTAACAAAAATCAGCCTTACTTTTAATAAGACCTTCTTGAAACTCTCCATCCTCCATGACCATTTTAGACTTCTTATAAAGAATTATGGTCACAATCAAATTTGTTTTAAGTAGCACTAACATTCTTGGATTTTTATTTTTATTTTTTTGACATTCTGCAGAACATTTTGCCCTTTGCCAGCCATAGGAGTAAGCCACACATTCCAAGCTTTACCCAGGCACTCGCTGTTTGAGTGTCCAAATGATTTTCATATCTGCTGGTGACTCACAACTGTCAAGATCTGTATTTTGAAGAAAAACTGTGATATACATGGCTGAATTTGGCAATTAATCAGACTCATGATGTATCAAATTTGTCATTTAAATTTTGGGATACAATGTTTTGCCTCAGCGCCTCAAAGCTTTTGTGATAGTGCTGCCCTGTACCTGAAAGGAGAATGGGGAAGTTGATTAACCCTCATGAATTTTGGCCATATAAAGCCCCACATTTTAAAGTCATGCACAGGACAGAAAATACTATGGGGAAATTAATAATTCTGACTTCACGGTTCAAGTAGATACTTAGCCATATGATAAGTAGTAATTTTTCCCTAATTCAGTAACATCCACTCCCTCCCTTAAAAGTGGCAAAGGTCCCGCTGAAGCAATGCATATTGGACCATGCAATTAGTGACAGCTTCATAAACACATGAGATTTTAATTCACATTGTATGAAAGAGCAATTTTCAGGCACTTGAGTATTTGACATTACAACCTGAATAATAACTTTTAAATATATCTTTGGGCAGTTAATTTGCATTTAAAGACTCTGGAGCATTTGGAAAAATGATGGATTGACACACTGGTCAAGTTTTCCTTTGATGAGTTAAATTTTATTTTCTAGTACATACACATTTAGTACTATGCTAACATTTTTCCATACTTACACCTTCATGCTAAACCACTTTTAAATTTATTTCCAGAGGAAAGCAGCCCAAAGTTCAACCAGAGCAAGCTTTATAAAAAACTTGTGGAAAGAAGAAATTAATTCTGACACATCCGATCAGCAATTTGTACCATCATTCATCTCAAACTCCCCAGACAACTGAAAACAACAAAAGATGATAATTTCTGAGTACAGTCTTCAACTGGAAATAATTTTCTATCTTCCCTAGCTCCTCCACTTTCCACCCCCAAAATATAAAGCATTCTACACAGTAACATCTTTAATCTTTTCTTTTGTCTCCATAGCACATAACACAGATGGGCTGTGATAGGAAAACCTGGCCACAGTCCACTTCTATCCTAAAGAATGAAAAACAAAAAATGATTGAAACTAACCCAACCTGCTAATGAGCTACTTTCAAAAGAAACTAATAGAAAATACTAACCCTTCTAAATTTTTTGGCTGTTTTTGTTTGGCTGTTATTTTTACTTTTGCTATTAACATTATGATAATTTAGGGCCCTGGAACAGACCAGAATGGCTTCAGTCACCATGGGAGAGAAGCTGTTGTCCCTTAAAGAAATGAGATATACTCCAGTCCAGCAAAGGCATCTAATCACATTCACATTAAGGAAATGGAGGAGGGTGCAGGTGACAGCAGTGGAGGAGAAGGTAGAGAAAGGCAAGGCAGGGGAAAGGTACCTATTTTTCCCTTCAAGGTTAAATAGGGTGGCAAACTGGACACAGGTACATACAACTGAAGTCTAAAATCAAGCGAGAATCGCAGTGTTTTCTCAATATGTTGTAAAGGATATCTGATGAAATTATTACTTGAAACAAGTATATCAATCATTTGGAAACAAGAAGTAAAATTTCATCAAGGCAGCAGTCCCTGATGAATATAACGAAGTATATTGGTTTTATCTACACTTATTTATCTGCATACTAAGAAAGGGCTCTTTCTATACTGAGTTATCCCTTTCCTCTTGACAGATAGCACAGCGATTAACATTCCTTGGCAGATCTTAGAGAAGTTCTGGTGTCAATAAAGTCTCACTAAACTGAGTTCAGTTCAGATGATAAATGTCTCATTCTTTTGTATCCCAGTTCCATTATCAATCAGAGTTTGGCAAATAATTCATTTCAGGTTAAAACCCCAACCTCCCCAGTTCCCCTCACCTCAAAACAGTGCACAGTATTATGGGTGAACTTACCCAAAACCAGGGGATACCTGGTTACTGCACACAACCTCCAAGCTTTAACAGGGCTTACGTAGCACAGGCCAGTTGTACAAACAAGCAAGTAAGATTTAAAACATATTCTATTTTGAATACCACAGTTTCCTTAAGGGCAGTTTAATGCAGCATATTTTTCAGATTTCCTGTGTGTTGCATGCCACTGTGATGTAATCTAGCAAGATGCTCCAAACTGTGACAGACATTTTCAAATGTGAAAAATATGTTTCCAAAAAACAAGGTTTCTATCTTCAACTTCAACAGACTTCAACAACGAAGGAAAGCTGGGCTGACAGGTCTGAACTACATTTTGGGATATCTCAAATCTCTAAGGGCTTGTAGCCCTGGTAATGTGTGCAATACAAGAACTTTAATGTACTCCAACAGCATCAAATATATATTCGGAGGAGATCTTTATGTTTATAAACAGTGGTCACTGTCTGAATGAAGACTTTCTGAAAGGCCACGTAGCAATAGGAATACATTTAAAATGTAAGCAAGAGCCCATCAGCCTTAACAAGACTTAACCATGTGCACTCCTTTGGAGCACTCTGATGAAAAACAAGTCTACCATTGCTTTGTATAGGGATGGTTCAAGAAATGAAAAACTGAAGACAGTGGAAAGTCTGAGGCATGAGGACACTCTTGTCTTCAAGAGTGGAAAGTAATGGACTATAACTGCATTGAGGAAGACTCTCATCAGATATTATGAGAAATTACCTAATGGTAAGGATAATGAAGCACTGGAATCTATTTTCTAAGGAACCTCTAGGATCCCTGGAGAATTTTAAGAGCAGGTTAGGGAAGCATCTGGCAGGAATGACACAAGTTTATTTGATTCTGCCTTGAGCCACAGTACAAAATGACCCTTGGAGGCCTGTCTCTCATACCTGTGTTTTCTATGGATCCATATTTTTGACAGCTGGAACAGAAGTACCAGGTTTCAAATAAAATTTCTCTTTTGGCAAAACCTGGACTTTGGGTCTTTGATTTAGTGTAAAGTCTTCTTTTCAGTTTTGATTACCTCTAGTTGAAGGGGAAACTTGACTGTGAGAAATGAAAATTTATGTGGTAAAGAGGACCAACAGGTTTTAAAGAACTACTTTAACATGACAATTTCATAAGACTCAACAGTAAGATGCAAGAGACAGATTTTCAAAGCGGAAGGGCATCTTAATAAAAGTATGAATCATTGATCACTGAAATTATCTCCCAAGGAAAATTATGGAATACTTTGTCTTGAAGATATGGATTCAAATCTGGCTAGCTTTCCAGAAGGTAAATTTTATTCTTATAAATTACTGGACTCAATTTAGAAATAATAAGTTAAATTGTTATGGCTGCATTGTTCAAAAGATCAGCTTTTTCTTATGTAAATATTTAATTTAATATTTTTCTTCTAGAATTCTAATCCTGTTTGAAATTATTCATCTTCTATAATCAAGTAATCTCCCTCTTACATAACAGAACAACACTGTTCTGATCTCTTTTTTTTTTTTTTTTCCAAAACAGTTATCTTTCCCATCTAAGATATTCAAAATAGTCACCAATAAAGTTTCAAGTGTACCAAAATTTTCCTAATTCTTTGGGGTTTTGGTTTCTCAGATGGGAAGAATATGCCATTTGCCCTTTTTGTAACCGCCTTTTCCCTGAATTAGCCTACATTTTTGAAAAAAAAAAAAAAACAAA
>VWZN01012597.1:670020-707204 GCA_013396955.1 Regulus satrapa | reverse complement strand
AAAAAAAAAAAATTGACAATTTTGATTCCACAAAGCAGCTTTTTCCAATTAAAAAAATATTGTTCAATTTTCTCATCCCACTTTAATTTTTTTTTGTTAATAAAACTCCAGTGCTCTTTTGCTTTAATTCTGTCACCAACATTCTTTTACTCTAGCATTCTTATAGCTTGTGGATTTTGTTGGATTTTTTTTCAAAATCTCCAACTCATCACCTTTCCTTTCAGGAACAATAGGCTGGAACTCAGAAGAATAGAACAAAGAAAAAATATCTCCATATCTCTNAAAGTATAAAAATGGCCTTTATGGTTTCAAAAATGTTAGTATGAATTATATCAACATTTTCAAAAGCAAAATAAAAAAACTTGGTCAAATGAAAAAAAAAAAAAAATTGACAATTTTGATTCCACAAAGCAGCTTTTTCCAATTAAAAAAATATTGTTAAATTTTCTCATCCCACTTTAATTTTTTTTGTTAATAAAACTCCAGTGCTCTTTTGCTTTAATTCTGTCACCAACATTCTTTTTCTCTAGCATTCTTATAGCTTGTGGATTTTGTTGGATTTTTTTTCAAAATCTCCAACTCATCACCTTTCCTTTCAGGAACAATAGGCTGGAACTCAGAAGAATAGAACAAAGAAAAAATATCTCCATATCTCTGGCTCGGTTAAACAAATAATTTTTTTATGGGGTCAAATTATTTGGATTACCTTGTGTAATCATCACAAGAAATCACTTTGACAGTATTTGTGTCTTTCAGAAATGTCCACAGGGATAGATGGCACACGTACCTCCACAGCATTGAGGGAAGATTTACACTTGGAGGCTTTGGAGGCAGGAACCATTCTGGAGCTCTACTGAAAGCATTTCTATTTAGCAAAGATACTCACTGATAAGACTTTTAAGATTTTGTCATGTGAATCACAATAGACTCCAGTTTCACCTTGTTTATGGTGCAGTGCTGATCCTTTAGTCAGAATAACACTTGGTGCAATCAAAACAGTCCATAATGTGCTCTGTCTGTGCTGTCACCACAATCAACTTAATTTTTCATTCCTAAAAGTAAACCCCATATTTACCTAAACCATTTCTTCAGACTTTGGTTACATTCATGTGAAAATTAATTTCTTATCAACAGAATTCTGCACCAGACTGCCCAATATTTGATGGGAAGGTGATGCCAGGTAGACCAGTCTGCAGCTGTCTGTATCATCTTATTTCTGCTGTTTGTTTGCTGGCACAATATTGTAATCCTTCCTCTGTTCTGGACATTCCCCAAGATTTCAGGACTTATTAAAAATGAACATCTGTGAAACAGAGATGTCCTCATCCAACTTTTTCAGGACTCTTAAGTGCGAGTTAGCCAAGACAGACAATATAAAAATGTTTATCCATAGCAGATCTCAGTTGTTTTCTTTCAATACTGATGAGTTAGAAAGGTGATAAAGTATGTCAAAGTATATATTTCCAAATGGAGATGAAGAATCCTTGTTACTTCAGTTTTTTTAACTTCATCACTGTAAGCATTTTCTGCTTTCTCTAGTATCAAGCCTACCCCCTCTCAAAGGTTTCTTCTGCTCCTAATATCCTTATCCCTGTTCTGCAACCAAGGATTTTGTGATAAGTTTTATTTCTCCTAACAATACCACAATTTCTAATTTATACAAGTTGTTTACATCTCTTTTTTTTCCTACATGTCAGATATTTGGGGATGATTATAGCCTTGTTTTTCCACTGGACCAGAATTTGTTTTAGCAAATTATATGCTATGAATGTAGAGTCAGCCAAATAATAAACTCTTGTGGAGGAACTCCCTGCTTTCATTCAGATTTTTGCATCTCAAATTTTCCTTGGAGGCAAATTTATTTATCACTTCTCCCTAACTTCCACAATTGTGCTAGTTGTTGGGATAGTTCTCTTTTAATATATTGAGTATAAACTATGCATTACTTACAATCAGATTGTGATCATCAGACCCATAGCCATTAAAGGCTGCTGCACAGTGTTTAATTCATTTATATCCATCAGAACAAGATCCAACATAAAATTACTCATTGTCAAACCCAGTATGTTTTGTGTTAGAAAACCATCATCTCTCATCCATCATTTTTAGAGGCTTCTCTACCCTCTGCACGAAGCGGAGCTTCCATCACTGCATCCTGGATTCAAGTCCCTCATGACAATTATTCTTTCTATATATTAAAGACAGGTGTTGCTGTGGCTGGATTCAGTGGGCTGTAACTAACTTGCACTAGTGCACAGCCCTGGCCTTTGTTAATTAGTGTAGATTCATGGCCATTCAAGACTGCACATTTCAGGTTTCCCTGTAGACTCCCAGTGTTCAGAACTTCAACTCACCATACTCAACCCTTTTACTATTTACACATTCTTCCTGTATTTTTCATGTCAAACTTTACTCAGAGAGAAAGGAAGATGGCTCTTTTTGCATTGATGAAAAACATATATGGAAATTAGCCTGTAATACATTTTACATCTCCCAGTGAGTTACTTCTGCTTATAGACTTTGAGTCCTTAAAAGACTACTAAGATTCTCCCTCCAGCCTATGGAATAACACAGGCTGTAAGACCCCACTGCTTATTACTGCATCAAATTTATTCCTGATTGAAATATTTTAAAGGGACGCCTAGTCCTGGTATTGGTAGTGAACACTTCACACCAACTTTATCTCCATTCTGACACAAAAGATCAGACAAGAGAGCATATTAGGAAACCCTGGCATTATTTCTGTAAACTTACATTAGCCAAAAGCATACCTGAATATTTTGCTATGGAATTTCTCCCCCAAAAGACCCAAAGTAGCTAGTTTAGATTAAAGATATTTCTCTTTTGTCCATAATTGTAAGTGTGAACCATAAATTCTACATGGTGCTGAGGATTCCATCCTCTAACAATATGGTGATAGACAACAAAAGAGTTCCTTTGCAAATGCGTAATGATATCCAATTAAATGCAACTTATGAAAATAATTCATCATAAATTCCCTTTATTTTTTCTTAACTGACATTACCATAATTCATATGAATATTATTTAAATCATAATATAATTGCATAGCAAGAACATTCAAAATAATTTATTTTTTTAAAGGCTGTGGAATTGTATGTTGGAACAGCACACATATTTGACAGCCTCTTAATCTAAAAAGCCTGAAAAAAATCCATCATTTCACAAGCTGAAGAGCAATTTTCATAATTATAATTACACAGAAGCATGCATATAAACTTGGCAACCCCCTCATAGGCAACTAACTCAGACTAAACTTAAACTTTTAATGCTCCTTTGCATTGAACCAAGCCAAAGAGAGCTGTGAGACCTGATTTTGCTAATAAAGCTAATTATCTGTGATAACACTCTCTAAACTGCCAACATTTGTTGCAGCTACAAGGTTCACTAAGTGCAAAATTATATATTAAGAATCTTCATAAAGAAAGAGCACTGCTAATGAACATTTTCCATGTTGGAAATGGCTATGTCTGCCCTGCAGACAACATACCCAGAGCCTTTAACCACAAGTTAGTGCCACCAATGAGGCAGCAAGAGATCATCTTGGTTTAGCTAATGGCAAGCAATGGGGCCAAACCAGCCACCATGAACTGGAGCAACGTGAAGGTGTTCGTGTCATGAACACATGACTGCCTTGTGCAGCCAAACTCTGGGAAAAGAATGACATGGGGACTCCACGCCAGCTCTCCGTGTCTGCGAGCACCAGCTAAGCTGATGTGATGGGCCCAGATACGCTGGCTGGAGAGTCAGACTGCACTACAGGTTCAGCACAAAACATCCAGAGCACCCCAGGGAGTCTGGCTGAAGTTTTCCTGTCATGGGACTGAGTCCAAACCCTAATGCTATCCACACTTGTGCTGAGGCTAGGAGCACGAGCTCCCTGCCCACTCATCCCTGCTAGAGTAGGTCAAGACAAAACCTAAACACTTGCAAGGCTCCAAAGCTCTGTAAAGCTGCAAAGCTTTGGTGTAGACTACGTCCAAATTGCTGTTTCTGTATAACAACATGAGGCACAAATCTCTGGTAGTGGTAGGCTTCAGGCTTGAGACTCTGTTCTAGGACCAGTTCATGTTGCTCCCACAATCTGCAGGGTAATGATGCAGTGTTAAACCCCAAGCTCACAAGATAGGCAAGTACAAGTCTATCACATATCACATATGCTGTTCACCCTGAAAAATTACATTTTCATTTACATTCTCACCCATGCAAGGAATCTGACTTGGCTCTCTAAATCCCTAAATTTCCAGTGAACTGAAAAAAGTAACCGATATTTTCAGGGAAAAAAAAAAAAATTCAAAACAACCCACAGCTTTCATTTGTACCCTGCAAGCAGAGCAAATCAAGGTCATGGAGCACTGACAAACATTTTTTTCCCCCTCCTTTTTAGTTAGAAAAGGTTTCGGTGCTGATTTTAGAAGGAAAAAGTCTACTGATGAACAAAACTTATTCCAAAACACATTTTTGAAAGTAAAATACCCTAAGCTACAATGCATGAAGTGTATTACCAAAGAGGATGTCCCAGACAGATTCTCTCTATGACATGATGACCTTTCCAGATCCTTTTCTGACCCATATCCATTACGGACTACATCTACTTCTTTTCTTTGCATTGTCTTACTTCTGAAGTAGGCAGAACTAAGACACCTTTCAAGCAGTTACATTTTATTTTAATACAACCCAGGCAACCGACATTTTGCATGTTGTTTAGTTTTATTGTAGCAGGATGGTATGGAGACTGTTTCTAACACGTAAATCCTCATATACTTCACAGTGTCACGAAGCATTGAATGAAACTGTGATTATACTAAAATACTGCTTTTAGGATATTCCTCAAAATAATGTATAGATGCTAACATTTTAATGACTTGCATGATTTTCCATACCTACAATTATTGCATAATACTACTATGAAAACTATACTGCACTTTTAAAGGAGATTGCCAAGGGATTTTTTTTTTTTTTTTTTACTTGAAGTCATCAAGAAAATAAAGTCTTGTAACGTGTGCCATTATCAATAGCTTAGGAAGACCTCACTGATCTTTAAGGCACTCCCCAAAGATCTGATCACTCTGCAAGGATCTGTCTGCTCCCAGGCACGCAGCTCTGCTCAGTGAGGCTGCACTTCTAGGCCAGAACAAAGTCACCACACTGGTTAACAAGCAGCTGTGCTGTAAAAAACACTGAAGAGGAATGAAAGAAAAAACTCATATGTTCACCTGTGATAATCATGCAACAGTGTCATGGGAACACACACCTGGCTCCAGCTGGTACTTCTTGACCTGCCCAAGACTCCCCTGCATGTCACGAGGCTGTTTTGAATGATGCATGGGTCAAGATCTGGTTGAAGGTCCCCAAACCTCTTGAGAGACCTTAAACCACATACCTGAAATGCAGAAGCAGCGTTCTAATACTACACATGATCTAGCTGAGTGATTTCGATTTGTGGTGATTTAACTAAATTTGGGGCAATTTCAATTTGTGTTTTCCTCAGCAGGTTCATGGGGATTGTAGAAATAAGCCTTCCAAAATGGGATAAAACAATTCTGAAATCTGGTTCTAGTAAATTAATGTGTCTCATTGCATGAAAAAGACATTTTTAAAGTTCATGAAGACAGAACTCATTGCAGAATACTGTTGGCTGACCTTCACATGCTTCTTCTACTCTGTGCCCCAAAAGGCATTATATGCATGTAATTTCCAATATGGGAACAATTTGAGTTGTAATTAGGCAAATCTCAGAAGGTTCCGCCACTGATTTGTTCATTCTTTCAATATTATTCTATAGGACACACCAAAAACATTACATTAGGTTCAAGCAGGAGACAATTAAGAAAACTTTAATCCTGTTACAAGGGTATGTAAACATATCATCACTTCATAGTGGTGTTATTATACTTTACATATTGGGCAGATGGGTCGTATTGGTGTTCTGGCATTAGTATTGCACATGCTGTCTCCAAATATGACTTGCCATATTAACAGAGACATTTCCCATTATAAGACCCATAGAATGAGGGTTTTCTTCTAGAAACTGTATTAACAAATATGTCAAAAGAAGTAGTGACTAAGTTAAGAGACTGGGATAACTTTTTTCAATAAACCCTTCCTTGTGATGAAAAAGTAAAGAGATTAATATTACGTTGAGGACAAGTCTAACAATATATAATTTCTATTTTAAAACTCAGTGCTATGATGAGAGGAAAGCATCACTGTCCTTTTTTGATGTGCAATCTTTTTTTCATTTTCTTTTCAGGTTTGTTATGTATGTGTAATTTCTATATCATTCATAAATACATAGTGTAAGTACAAAAGAAAAAATGTCTATGAGCTTGCATACATGAACACATATATGTATGTGTAAGCATGTGTAAGGCGAGGGATATATAGAACACACTACTACAGGCACTAGTTCAAAGTCAGACCCTTTGTACACTGGTTAATACAATTAAAGATATTGTGGAGCGTATAATAATTACTCAGCATCCACTATCATAGATTTCTTATTTTTTGAACTCAAAAAAGACCATTTCTTCTGCAAATTACATTAAGAAATAATAATAAAAGAAGCAAGCTAATTGCATACAAATATTATGTTCTTTTTTGTCGGGTGATCAGTTACTGTAATGCCATAAAATATAATCTTTCCCCTTTACTTGAATTCCAAAGTGATTAATCTCTCAAGGTATCTATTTTAACAATAATATTAAAAATTTGTTTACTTAAACCAATATGGAGTATTTTGGTATCAGCATAAAATTAGGGAGAAACATAAAAGAAGAAAATGTAAATCACAAATTTTGTGTGAACCAAATGCCCACAATACAGAAGATTAAATTGGCAGTATTATTGCATCAAATTCAGGATCTACTTGATGGAGCTTGAACACCAGTTTATGTTCACTGCTGTGTTTATGGTCTTAATTTTGCAAGAAGAGCATAAAGATTGATCTGGGTCTGTGAGTTATAGAGGTTGACCAAGAAACTGCAGAACAGGAGAAAGAATTCACGATGCCTCTTTTGGCATTCCTTTCTTGCTGACAGTAATCAGAGGCATAAGAACTTCCTAAGACAGAGATTATTTCTTCATGTTATTAGCCTTTGAGTACTCTTTTTCCATGAATTCATCTAATTGCTTTCTTAAATTCACATAAACTTCCAAGATTATAAGTGCCGAACTTCAACAATGTTCTCTGAGTTTTGAACTTGCCATCCCATAATCTTCACAGAAGTCCCTTCATGTTTTGCTTTATGATAAACAGTGAATAAACATTCCCCATTCACTAAAATCATGCTGTATCTGATTCCCAATATGTTTTCTACTCTCCTCAATCATCTAGCACACTAATTTAACAAAACTGCATGTTAGAGGATCTAAATGTATTGAAGTTTTAAAACTAGCATTCCCTGACCACTTAATTAAATGCTCTTTTAAAGTTCAAAGCATTTTCACCTCCTCTCTGAATGGAATAGATTTTTTTTCTAAACTGTGCTTCAGAAAGATGTGCCTCTGTTTGTTGGGGCTGTGCTGGACGATGAAACTACAGAGAAAACTGATAGCAAAAACAATTAATAGCACCACAGTGTGGCTATAATTCAAGGTGTGTAAGGCAGACATCTGTTCATTTATACAGCACATGTGTGTGTATGTGACAACAGTCAAAAACACTTATTTAGGAAGAGAGCAGTGTAGATTTAACAGTGAAACCTCCTCTGTAGCAGGCGTCCTTCAGGCATAAACCAGGCAGTGACTTAAACAATTCTCTTCCTCCTCTGCAGAGTGAATCATACCAAACAGCTGGTATCTGGACACCCTAGTTAAAATGCATCTGGTTTTCCAGCTGGGTCTGTCAAAGTCAATGTGATGGTAGCAGCAGATACCCAAGCCAGCACAAAATGGTGAGAACAAAAGAGCATGTCCTCCCTACCAACAGAAACATAGCACAAACAAACAAACAAAAAAACCTGTTTCGCATTAGGCTGATACATTATTTCCAGCTTGAAAAACAAAAAATATTTATTTCAGTTTTCATTGCTGAACTCTGACATGGACTGTCATGTGCAATTACACCCTGTAGGTGTTTGACTGAACATTTCTTTACTGAAAAAGAAAACACTTCCTAGCTCTACCATCCTGCCTTTGAAGGGGCTTTGCAGTTTCTTGCTTTTTTCTTTGTAATACACAGCTCCAGCTAAAATTTATTTAAGACAACAGTCTTCTCTTCATTATTTTATTTGCAAATGGGCTCAGGCTAAACTCTTGACTGGAGCAGAGGCAGTATGGAAGTGATTAAACTTTGCTCTCATTCAGGTCTGCGGCAGAGAGTAATGTTGAATTACCAGATTTGAAGAGCAGAAGCAGAAGGGAAAACAGTTATTCCCTGAAATGTTTGTGACTGGGGCCTCAGGGGTGTCATGGAAAAGATGTGCACTGAATTCTGGTCGGCACATTGCTGTTGCTTCCTTTGGGCTGTGCTTCAAGTTGGTTGGTGTGAGCTGAAAATGCAGATGAGTGAGATGAGCTCTGCTGGAGAAGACATTTTTTGGGTGTCATCCATGTGCCTCTGCAGCCCAGCCTGGCCCCTTTCTCATCTGTGGCTCCACATGCCAGAGATGCTCGCTGCCGTAAAGTCTCAAACCAACCAGCATCATCAAGCCACTCACGAGGCCAGGAGCGGTGCATTATCTCTCAAGCCCAGGAGGGTGATCCCTCCACAGCTGAAGTTAATGCTGCCAACCCTTTCCTTTGTGCGTTCTCAAAACCCGCAGTGCTAGCACCCACAAACACACACAGGATCCATCAAATGAGTTTTCAAAATCACCAAAATAAGAGAAAAAATTAAAGATGTGCCCCAGTCAGGGGTTAGGGAATAGCAGTAGGGAGAAGGACAGGGTCTGGCAACCCAGACTGGTTGGCAGGAGCAGGTTCCTTGTCAGTCCAGGTTAAGGAGATGTGAGATGGTAAGGACAGCTTAGAAGCACTATCCAAAGTTTCAGACTGAGAAGCCATCATAATTTTCACCTGTCTTCCAGTCCTAATGGTTCACCTTGCTAAAAAGAGAAACTCTACAGCCAGACTATATCATGGCTGTACCTTCAACATTGTCAGAGTAGCACCATGGCCAGGTTTTACCACAAAACTGAAGCAATACAGCAATGGCCCAGTTACCTGAGGATTTTGGTCAACATAAATGTTCCTGATTGACAGCTACAGGTATCTGCAATTGTTTTCTCAGGCCACATTTTTTTCAAATAAATGAGCATAAGACCATGTGTTATATGCATTTAGGATTTGGACAACAGAGGCATATACTGGAAACAGATCTTAATTAGGATTACACAGAGTGAGAGATCAACAAATGCAGAGGATTTAAGAAATATATAATACTAAATTATTATTATTAATTTTGTATTCAAAGAATTAGAAATTACCTGGACTGTGACAACAAACCTAAGAGTAGTCTGTAAGCATTTCTTTGTACAATTCAATAATGTGCTCCATCAGTCTTATACTAGACCAATTTTATTTAAACTAATGGGGTTACCAATGGAAGAAAACATACATATGGTAAAGATAGGAGTTATTAAATAAAGGCTTAACACTTTTATATCTGTTCATGTTAATATTGAGAAGATATTAATTTTCAAAACTGACCAGAAATTCCACAAGGTTTTCCCAATCTGATTTTTCTAGCTTGTAGATTTTTGTACATTGACTTTCTGTTGTTTCTAGTTCTCTGCAGCTTTCCTAATTTTTTATGCACATGTAAAATTGTATTGCCTAACATTCAAGATCCACCTTTTTTGAGATCTTCTAACTTCTAAATTTTTCTGCCTTGCTGTCTACTTAGCAAAAATGCAACTTTTAAAGAACAAATCTTTTAAAAAATGTAATCTGTGCCTCTTTTTTTTCTTATTTCATGTGCTCTTTGCATCAAAGTAGAAGAAACTAGAGCCTCTCTGTTGAAGGAGGGTCTCAGACACAATGACTACATCCCTACCAATAAACTGTGCAGCTCCAGGCCCCATTCTCTGGCCCTGGGAGCAGAAGAATGCTGTCATAATATGGCCACATGCATTTATTAAACTCTCCTGGCCTCTAAAATAGGGACGTCATATCCAAACTGCATTTTTGATTGTCCCTGGCCCAGGCTAACTCCAGACCAGCAACAGTGCAAGAGACTTTCAGTAAGCCCAAGCCATACCCATGCCAAGGACAGCTCTGACATTTTAAGGACAGAAACACCAGTGTTCAGGGCCAAGACAAGAGCTCTGGCACTGCTGATGTGCCAGTACAGACACCACAAAGGGACATGGATAGTTGCCCAAGATAGATGGGTGACCCTTGGTCATACCCTTCATCCAGTGCTAACACAAGTGGCCTCTCAAGGGCAGTGTAGACTCTCTGGGAGAGCTGTACCAGCAGCCCAGGGGTTCCCCTGCCCTCGGCACGCTGTGCCCTTCATCCCACTCAGGTGTGTAATACTCTCTGTTAAGGAGGGTATAACAGCACCACAGCCTTGCTGCTGTTCCCGTTTTGTTTCTTGGTCCGCCCTGCTGTTCCCCCTTTCCTCCAGAGTGCCGTCCAGCCCATGCCACTTCCTGCAGGGCCCTTCCAGCATCTCTGCACCTACAGACTTAGGCTAACAAAGACCTGACTCAAGACAAAGACTAACAAGGCTGAGCCTATTCACAGTACGTGGGCATGTGTCCCACTGAAGCCAAGAACTACAGGAAAATAACCAAAGAAAGAATACACTCCAGAGAGATTCACATCTGCAGCATACTCTATTAGGGCAACATTGTGAGATTATGTTACGAACAGTGCCTGAAATATCTGCTGCTGAAAGATAGATTCATATTAACAGCATGTGCCGTTTGTTGGGAGCATTGTGATAAAAACAACTATCACATTGCTAGATGTTTGATGCTTTATAAAGGCTATGTGTCATGCAGCAGTCTTACATCATCAGTGGGAGAGATTGAAATGATACCTCTTGGCTTCAGAGAGGCATGTCTAGCACTTAAACAGGGAAAGGTACCAAGTCACAGCATTTTACCATGTACTATCTACTTTCTTGGCTTCATTCTCCCATCTTCCTCTGTCTGCAGGTGGCACGTGTCTTTTGCCAGCTCACAAGGCCACTCCTGATGAGAAGGAGGCAGACGAACATGTTGCTGATATCACTTAGCTGACATATCTGCATTGCCCAGCCTGGGGCCATCACCCCCCGGGCTAACCTGAGATTCCCTTGAACCCTGCAGCTCAGCTCCCACCCCAACACCTCTGAGGGGCAGTGCCTCATTTGAGGACTACATGGGGACTAATGAGTGTGACTTTCAAGCCCAGCAAGCACAGGGCTATTTGTGTGTAAAAAAGATGAGTTCTGAGTCCCAACCACTGCTCGTGAGCTTCAGCACAAACCACTGCAACAGCCCATGGAACAGCAGGTTATGCCACCTGCTTCCTCCCTCTTTTGTCTTTTCCTGCTGCATCCAGCACCTTTTTCTGCTCCTAGGAGTAATTTCAAAAACAGGGAGTAGTAGAACCTTCCATTCTTTCCCCCTTTTTGCAAACAGCTTGATGGGGAGAATTTTTTCAATGAACGGAGATATAGGATTACCCCACATTAAATAAAATATTTTTCTAACAAAGGTTATCATATTCACATTTATTTTGGTAATGATAATTAATAATTCTGGCTTCATCATTAAATTTGGTTTGCTAATTAAGCAGTATGCTCACAGGATTATTAATTAATGTTGTTAGGTATTTTTAACACAGCAAATTACTTCTCCAGGGGTGACCATTTTAGGACTAACTTCTCTATAAAAACAAGGTAGATGTAAAGCTTAACTCACTGTGATGACTCCAGCTGGTTTTGGATCAAGAACCAACAGCCCTTTCAGCAGTCAGACCAGGCAGAAAATCTGCAGAGGAAAGTGCTTTTAAATTAAGCGTCCTCACAAGGATTGAAAAGAAGTTGCCCAATCATCTTCTTCAGAACTACAAAAATATTACCACTGACAAAGGAAAGTGGTAAGATGGAGCACTTGTTCAGAATGAACCAGAACTGCCTAATCCCTAGAACCCCACACATTTTTGGTTTTGTTAGCAGGATCCAATACTTTTGGATCAGATATATTCTGTTGTTCAGATGCATCTCAGAACCTGGGTCCTGGCTGCTGTTCTTCCCCTGCCACAGCTCTGTGCCGTGCCCGATTTCACGGCTCTTTTCCAGTAATTAACATAACACCAAAGGGCAAGGAGGGGTTGTGGCAGAAAATTAATGCTATAGCGAAGGGCTATTAATCACAGCTTTCTGCACGCCAAATTAACTACAGAAGGTAGTGCTGATAACATGACAAAAATTAACTACAGAAAGCTGCTAAAAAAATGTAAATACAGCCAAAGGTTTTGGAACATTTGCCTTAAAGAGATTTTAGAAGAAGAAAACAATTATTTTGGTTTAAAAACAATGTGTCAACTTTTTTTCTACACAGTATTAGAAGATTAGCCCAACAATATCTTAGAGGATTTTATTTTCTGTTTATTGGTTTCTAACCAGGATCTAATCTGTGAAGGAAAAAAAAAATGCTTTCGTTTCTGATGCAATCCTGCTGCCTACAGACTACAGCAATGCATTTATTGCTTTAATGAACAATTATTGACAACTAGATATATGAAGGTAAAAGAGAAAATAAACTAATCCACCCCTCCAACATCATTAATGTAACTACTTCTCAGTTTAAAATCACAATCTCCTTAACAATTGACAACAGCTTGTATCTTCTGAATAATGGAAAAATTCTTTTTTTTTTTTTTTTTCCTTTTTTGGGGTTTTATGCTGAAAAAAATACTAAACACTTTTGTTCATAATTCAAAAGTCACTGAAGTCTATGTAAAGACTTGGACTTTGGATCACACTGCAACTTTTCCCAACAGGATTTCTTTTGCTGAGGTAGAAGAAAGCAGTCACAATGTATAAAATTAGCTTATAGAGTATGCATAAAGAGAGTGAGCTTATCTCTGAAAAGAAACCACAAAAGGCACAAAGGACCTTTAGTTTGCAATTTCATGTTTGCAAGAATTTTGCATAGTAACTAAATAAACAATATCATTCCATCAAGTGGAAGATTTAAGCTGATTGTTCCAGAAAGAAAATTAACATTTCCAAGGACTTTGTGCAGGATTCATCTGCCATAGTTTACACATCTAAGATTTAGGTATCTAACTCTGAACTAATCCTACATTTGCTTTAGGGTCAAAGAGAGAAGGAGACACCTCCAAGAAAATATCTATTTTTTCCTACAGCAGGCACAGCAGTCAGAGCTATGTGCTGAAGATACCTAGTTCTCTGAGGTCCAGGGGAATATTTCCTTTTTCAGATACAACTTCAGGTCTGTGCAGCTGGACTTAATAAGCCCCAGCGTAATAATGAGCACCAATGCTTAGATCAATAAAGGATACAAGTATATATCAGCCAAAGAAAAACAGATATGTGCTTTTCATGTGCACAGAGTGAATGAGAAACTGTAATTTAGCTCAAAATCTAAAAAACGCCCACTTGTATGCTCACTCTTTTTGCACACTATTGTGAGGAAAACTATGAAGAACAAAATGTGGAGGAAAAAGGGGAAAAACTGAAAAAATACAATATTTTCTACAAAACATCTTTACTTTTGGAGTGAAACTCAGTAAAGGTCCATTCTCTGCAGAAATTAAGTTCATTATGCAAGAAAACAAACTGGAAATACTCTAGATGGTAACTCTCCACAAACATTAACATAAAGCTAAGTTCTTAAATGGAGCAAAATACTTTTTTATAAAATTTCTTCAAATAAAAAAACGGCTGACACAAAAGTTTCTGAAATCCAAAGCAGTGTCTGCATGTGTGTGTGTGTGTGTGTGTGTGTGTGTGTGAGAGAGAGAGAGAGAGAGAGAGAGAGGGAGACAGTCCATCTGCCTTATCAAAAATTATGCAAGAGATTCAAATCAGGCCCTGACATGTGAGGCAAAACCAGATGTTTCAGCCCACAGAAAGCTTTTCATAAAATGTTTGAGGTTTTGTTTTTCTTCCAATGCAAAAATGAAAATAAATAGTCCTATTTTTTTAGGAGGTATACAGAATCCACCAGAAAGGCTTTTTTTAGCCTGAACTTTTCTGGTTCTTAGGTATTGCAGGCACTTAAATACTCACAGTTAAAGGGATGGGGAATTGCAGAGACAAGCAACCATCACTGAGACCAGTGCAGCATTTAATAACATTTTTTGTCTAGGGTTATCCAAGACAAATGGTGAAAGGAGGAAGAGGGAGGGGAAACAGCCTGGCAGAGCCCCCGTCACTCATCCCAGTGCGAATGCAGAACAGTTCCCCATGCCCTCAGAAACATTCCTCTGGATTTACACTGGAGTAAATTAGAGAAGAATTCACTGCAATAATATAAAACTGTTTACAGTTTTAATAGGAAAAAAGGTTAAAAATACAAAGGGAACAGTGAGGCATCTTTTTCATATTACCAGTGTTTTTAAAACTTTATCAGACTCAAATTTAGTTTTTAAATGTAGGTCAGAATCAGAACCAGGTTTCAAATTTGCCAGCTCGCCCATGTTTTGCGCTTTCTGCTAAAAAAAAAAATTTAAAAAAAGAGGGGTAAGTTTATTAAATCAAAGTTCATGGAACTGGAATCTATAAACCCAAACTTATATATCCTGCTCATTGTTCTGTGTTGATTTGTTTTGTGATGATTTAGAATCACCATAAGGCAAAACAATGTCTGAAAAGAGAAACTGCGGAAAAGGAGAAAAAAATTAAAAGGAAAGAACTTCTTAGTACACCCAAATGTTTCAGGAGAAGAAATGTGTAGAAATTTATCTAACTCAGAGTAAGTTTATTAGTCCTTTGAGAATGCAACACAAGTGCTATATTCCTGTAAAATTTGAAAGTGACTGGATAACCTCATGCTGGACCAAATACAGGCCCATTAAAATCCCTGGGAATCTCTCCATTGACTACAATAGGCTTTACATCAGGTCTCTTCTCCTTTTTTAGGCAAGGCAACACAAGATGGGGTGAAATTCTATCCCTAATGAAGTCAATGGGAGTTTTGCCACTGACTTCATTTGGACCAGGATTACACTCCTCCTCCATTATCAGAATATGAAGTGTGTTTTCCGGATGTAATCTGCTGGTTGAGCTGGTTGTAAAAGAAAACAGGAACAAAAGAACTGCAACACCATCCAAAAGACAGCAGATATTATGAAATTACCATGTTTCCAAGTGGCGTGAGATAATCTAAAGAAAAAGGCTGATGGAACATGAAGCTGCACAAGTGTGTAGTAAAGGCTACATTACCCAAATTACTTGTCAATGCTTATTTATATTGCAAGCTGTAACACAGAAAATTTGTGACAAATAAGAAGTCAGGAGTCACATTTCTAGAAATCCTGCCCTACTTACACACTTCTGCTGGCATTTCTGTGGTTGCTTATCTTGTTAAAGTTACACAAAATATCTTAGACACAAAATGTTTGCACCTGATTTTCCATTCTAGTTCTTCACTCTCCATGCCCAAATGAAAATTTTAAAAAATCTTCCAACCAAACCCTTTTTCCCTAAGTTGCCTTAGATGTGGATACATGAAAAACATTGCATGTTGTTCTGACCCATCCAGTGTTGTGTGTTGCTAGACCTTGTGCTTTTGGGGACAAAAGCGGGGTTGCGCTTCTCTCAGAGCAGCCCTGGCCCTGCTCATCTCAGAGTCACATAGTCAGTCATTGGTCTGGGACATGCTAAGCAGGGAGTGAGGGCACATCCCTCAGAGCTCACCCCTGGCAGTGCAAAGCTCTGGGTAAAGCACAGCTCCAGGTGGGATGCAGGTGCCATTCCAGACAGGTGAGGAGGTGCAGCAGTGCCTGTCCTTGCGGATGCCTCTCCTGACCTGCCAAGTGAGCTTGATCCTGACCTGCTCAATCGCCCGCAGCCAACCCTGGGAAACACACCAGAAAGCAAAAGAGGCGCGTCGCAAAGCGAAACATCTGAAACTTACATCGGCCCAGGGGCAGGCACAGGAGAAAGGAAACAGTACAGAATGCTGTCTCTCTCGGCACAGCCTGCAGATCAGAGCCTGCAGACTGGGCCCCAGATGGGCGCAGCGGGAGGCAGCTGGCAATGTACTGACTCATGTATCCACTGACAAGTAGCAGTATTCAAACAGGGCGTAAAGATGCCACAACTCTGCGTGAGTGGTTCGTCAGCCAAGGCAGACACAAGCGAGAGCATCAGCAGAGCCAGCGGTTCCCAACTGGAAAGGCATGATCCTAGAGCAGATGCACGGCTGTGCTGAGACCAAGGTTCTATCCATACCAGCAAAATAAAGGAGGGCTTCGGCTTATCCCACCAAACTGTGCCTAGGGAAGATGGTCAGCCTGTGCCAGGGAGCACACTGACAGTTTCACAGGAGGAACTGGCTGGTCTCAGGCCCCCAAAGTCCCCTAATTCTGTCCCAGGCCACCATCCTGCTGCTGCTACTTCCAAATGGAATGGCACTGCCAGAGACTAATGGCAAACGAAACACAACCAGTGACAACAATCCAGGCCCCTGACTCTCTGGGCACAGAATCTCTCTGAAGAGAGAGACGGTGGCTGCAAGTCTGGGAAACATGGAACAAAATCAGGAGGAGAGCAGAGCAGAGAGGCCAAAACAAAAGGCAAGAGAGAAGGAGCATGTAGTCCAAGCGTGGCTGGAGGTCAGGCTACAAAAAGTGCTGAAAACAGAGCCACTCCAAAATTCTTTTAGAATTCAAGGGCAAACCTGAAGTCATGAGGGCATGGTGGTAACTTCAGCTGCTTTTCTGTGACATCCTGGACTCTTCAGGGCTCACAAACTGCAGCAAAGCCAAACTGAAGAAATCCACAGGGGAAAAGCATTAAGCAATCCAATCTAACAAATGGAAAATGAAAATAGGGGACTCTTTCTGTCAGAGTTACATCTTCATAGAAAAATAGCTGTTGTTTTGGATACCAAAGGCCAGCTTATAGTGGGCACAGTTTTGGAAGTGCTTTAAACTGGTATTTAGGTCTCCACACATAAGCATGATGCCCTGCAGCATCTCAGCTAGGAATGACTCCAGCTTAGGGCAGACCCCACTGCAGGGCAGCACAGGGGCTGCTGAGAAATCTGCCAGCACCTGATCCATCCCTGCCAGGCAGAAGACACAGTGCAGAGCCTTGGGTTCACAGTCCCTGGAGCAGGGTGAGCAGGCCTGTGACACCACATCTCAGCAGCTCCAAAGCTGGGCACAGCGTTGGCAGTCAGGGGTCAGTGCTGGGCTGTGCCTCCCACCAGGGCTGTGTTCCAGGCTCCAACAGGGGAGATGCAGGTGGATGCACAAATGTCTGAGGGAGACACAGAGGGCTGCACTACTCCATCTGAGCATGCCACAACATGCTCAGCAGTTTGCCAGTATCTGTAATTGTGGATTGACAAATATGCAGGCCAGTCTGAAAGCTTTTTTTTCTGCCCGCACTTTTTTCCTGGATGTGATTTTGGCAGCTGATTCCCTGGTAATCATATCTCTTAGTCACTGTCTGTTACTATTAAGCCAGTGTTCTTTCACACTGCAATTTCATCCCATACATAAAGTTACTCCTAAAAGCCGCCTTTGATAGTTGCCTTTTCTTCTCCACACAGGTGAACATTAAAGACCCAGGCACAAGTGGAACAACAGACAGTGAGGATTCCTCTCTGATGCATTCCATGGATGTGATCCAGTTGGCCATCCACAGTATATTTACTCACCCAGCTCAGCTCCAAGGTAAGCAGCTACGCTCATTGCAGGAGTGGTGACAGGCTTTCGTTACTTTTGCTGTAATGGAGTGAATTCTGCCTTGAAAACGACCTTTGTTAACAGTGGGAGTGTGCATGGGACAAAGATTGACACTGCAGAGGTGGACTGCGGATCACAGGAATCTGCTACAGGAATCATGATACAGCAGCAAAAAGTAGGGAAAATCACATTACTTGCATGCTAAAAGTAGTATTGCATCCACAAATGGTTTGTTAAGAACCTTATGCAATGTATGCAGCTCTGGAATTTGCATTTTAAAGCAGACCAAAAGTTGGATATGTTCTAGAAAACACAACTTCTATCAAGAAATGTAAAGATTTCAATCAGTTTAGGGCCTCATACAAACACAATTTGGAAAGCTTCTGAAGTGGAGAGTCATTATATGAGCCACCCCTTAACCGTATCAGAGAAAGGCCCTAGAAGATCGATTGGCTGAAAGTGCAAAGTAGAGAAATGTAAACTGAAAATAGGACACAAATTCCTTACAGTGAGAGAGTAATTAATCACTGGAACGTACTACCCAGGGAAGTGGTAAATTCATCATCACTTGGAGCCTTTAAATTCAGATTGGATATTTAAGTGACATGTTCTAGTAGTCCAACAGCAAGTTAATAACCACAACATCATTCATTTGTCTAAGTGTAAAATAATTCCAGTTCCTTACACTGCAAAAATCTTGCCTGCAATTATGTGGCTCTTGTCACAGAGTAGGTCAGATACACTGGGACAGTAGTCCCTTTCAGCTTCAAATCTCATTAACCCATCATCATTTAAATTGGAATTTTTTGGTCAAACACCTAACACTTGGCTGTTACATATCATGCATCTCTAATATGTTAAAGTTATGCTGAAAGCAAACTTTGCAGGTAAAGAGAAACAACAACAACAAAAAAAATTAAAAGACATATGTACAATCAAGAGAGTTACTTTGCAACAAACAATTTGAGCTCTGGAATGTCTTACCTTCTCAGCTCCAGATATTCAGTCTCAGTACTTGAGTAATTAATTCTAGGAAGTTTTTGCTTATTTTATTTTTTAAACCTATGAATTATTTGTTGGTGAATTCATAAATCTCACTGTTTCAGAGAATAGAATATAAATGTTTCTGTACTTTGTTAATCAGAGAGACCCAAAAGGCTTTACAGATTAAATTTAGCTTTCTCTGGTTGACTGAGTGCATTGCCATAAATGGACATTTTCAATCTTGGAGCTGCAGTCCCTGTTGACCACACCAGAAGAAAGTTATTTATAATGGAAGAGGTGGTGGGTAGCATTATAAGGTAAATCAGATAATATTATAAGATAAAGCAGATTAATAAGTTAACTCAGATCTCTGACAGATCATGACTGAGTTTTGGTATGTCAGAAATGTAGGAACCTGAACCATGGGTCAATGCAATGAACAAAGTCTAAAGGAAGCTTTGGAGGAGGGAGGGCAGAAGGTTGTGAGCCACCACAAATGTCCAAGGAAAAGTGGGGAACAATGAAGCAGCTGCCTTAAAGAGAAGAGAAATTTGTCAAAGAGAGACAAATCCATGAAGTATTGGTAACTCTTAATATGGATAAAGGTGAACTGAATTCTGAACAATGAAAGAGTGCTGGATTAGGAGCTGTGGGTCTGTTTAGTTCATGTAGGCAAACACAGTACAGGCCAAAGAGCAAAAATATTTGGGAATTTCCAAACTCGTATATTCTGATACTGGGAAAACACAAGAGAAATGTGTTAATAGGAAAAAATGTGGACAAAAAATTATGAAGACAGTTTTGAGTTCTTCAAGGACTTGTTAGATGACCAGGCCACACATGATCAATGGAAAAAGCAGTACCTCAAAACTTGCCTCAGTTCAGTGATGTACTGAATGCTTGGAATTTCAGAAGTTTTATTCAAGAAGTAAGACATCAAACACAAACCAAACCATAAAGATTAGCTTTTGTAAACAGCAGAAGGTGTGTAAAATGGGCAGAAGATCCCAAAAGAAAATATCATGTTTGGCAAAACTAATTGACAGAAAGATTTTAAATATAATGAGATAAAAGAAAATGAATGCAGATTTCTCAGTGACAAGAGAAAAATTCTAAATAGAAATATTTTTAAAACATTAACATTAAATAAATATGTTTTCTATTTGACTATGATATGTCTCAAACACCAAAGTATGATTAGTTCATTTTTTGTTTCAAAGAAGAAATAAAGATACAAAATAGGGAATTAGATAATGTCTATAAGGATGTACATTTTAATGCCATCAGCTTGATAACTTGAACTAAGGAGTCATTAAGGACTTGCCTAAAGAAATCACTGCTCACTTGTTGCTTATTTTTACTAAATCCCAGAGTATCAAACAAGTTTGAAAGCACAAGATGAATGATCACCTTGTGAAAACATTTGAGAGGAGCAAACTACCTACCAGAGTTACAGTACTGAATATCCTGACTTCAACCTCAAACATAAAAGAATAAAAAAAGCACATATGGAATTTAACTGATAACAAAATAAAGGAGAACAATATAATGAATACCAGACAACATGAAATGGGTTATGGAAAATAGTGTTACTTAAACAAACTTGAGTTCATTCTCTAAGAAGTTTTTTTTGGATAAATTTAACTATGTAGATGTAATAAATTTTTATGGGGTGTTTGACTTGGTACCACACAATATTCTGATATAAAAATCAGCTGTATATAGCACTAAGAAACTGTATATAAAATATATTGAAAATTAGCTAACTGATATAAGCCAACGTGTCTGTAAATAATGTAACAAATAGGAGGGTCACAAAATGATGGCTATAAATATAGACCTAGACCATACTTTCCTCAAGTGTTTAAAAGGAAATTTAAAATTAAAGCTGATATTTTTTATAGATTATTTTAAAACAGTGAATGGCAGACAAAAGTGGGGAGAGGGCAAGCACAGTGAACTGTGGCCAGTAACCAGCGCTCAGCAACCTGGGTCTACTAAAAAAAGAGTTTTTCATAAATTCATACATGCAAGGAGAAAAAGAATGGGCTGTTCCCATAAAACAGTAATTTTCTTTGGATAGCTACAGTTCTGAGATGGTTTTTAAAGTTTTAATGGGCCAGGCTGAGGTCCTGACATCAAGCAAATGTGCTGCTGCAGCCCTGAGAAACCTGCTAAGGTGATGTTATCTAAGATTAAATTCCTCATGTATCTTTGGTGGGGCCAAAGACACCACACTGAATGAAATTTTTACATTTTTAAAGAGCACTCTTTTACTCTTTTCCCCACTCCTCACACACCCAGTATGCAAAGGCAGATACTGAAGAACTGCATATATCACCAACACATTATTAATTATGGTTAAAATTTTGGTAATTTGATGGTCATATACCACAATCTCATGAAAATAGAGTACTGGATTGCACAGGGGATCCTTAATCTATCTGAATACACACAGAAAGTTATTGCCAATAGCCAAAAGAAAACAGATTTTCAGTTAAGTGTTTGAGTAATTTGAGATAGATCTAACAACGAAAGAAACAGCACATGAAGAAGGTGAACCACTCTTGAAAGGAAGTGCAGGAGCTTTGCTGTTCTATCTGTGATTCAGCCAAATGTGACTTCTGGGCTCAGAAAGGGGTTAACTGAATTATATGTAGGGAGGCCAAACTACATGATCTCATGGTCTCTACTGACTTTAAACACTATGGAAAAGGACTTTGTGATTGGAATGAGATGTTCTCAGATGGGCAATCCCAAATTGAGGCATTAAAAACACATCACTGCAGAGGTTCTATTAAGCACATGAAAAGCTGCTGAATTTAAATTTTGTAACTTCAAAATTACTGATCCAAATTTCTTAGATTTTTGTCAGTTTCTTTTATATTCCCTTTGAGGCAGGATTATTCCTCGCCTATCTATAAAATACCTCATGCTGAAGCTACTTGGAATTTTATTTTCTCACCGTGGAAAATTCTGACTTTTCATCAGAAAAATGAAAAATAATAATAAAAAAAATCTATTTTCAGCCAAAATGCTATTTTTCAGGGGAAATTTTTTCCCAAGAGTGATCATTTCTTCACCAAAATAAATTACTCTGTCAAAAGCAAAACCTTCATCCAAAAACAATTCTTATGGAAAATTTTCAACCCACCATATCTACAATATTGGTGGTGCTATAAATAAACAGATCAAAAACACATTCATTGTTATCAGTTACATGCCAGATAAAATAAATGATTCCTTCACTTTACCCTGAAACTTATTAAATTTGACCTTTGTGGGATAGCTTTAAAAAAAATAAAGATTATCTCTGGTTTGTATTCTGCAGCTATGAAACTGGACCACCTTTTCATCTCCTGTCTGACCACAAGATGATCAACATTTGAATTTTAGCTTAATCTGTAAAAAAACTAAATGTGATTTGTTTCCTATATATGGGGAGCAGAAAGATTTGATGTATCCCACATCATGGGAATGACCACATAATTTGGTGCCAGCCATAGGCACTGAGTTCAAATGCATTCACTGGTCAGGACGTTAGAAATATTCTGCAGGGTGAATGCATCTACAGTCATCTGCAGCATGGAGAGAACTGGAATAAAATCCTCCACGCTAGTTTCCTACTTTAATTTCTGATTATTTGGTTTGGCTAATTTGCATCAGAATTCATATTATTTCCTCTATGGTCAGCCTTCCATTTTAGTCACTGCTAAGGAATAATACTTTTATTCTGCAGATTATCTGGTGACAGTACAGTACATTTCCAGATCAGAGTGTTGATAATAATAATTTTACTCCTGCTAAATAATACAGGGTGTCACATGACCTTTGCTACTAAGTAACAAAAGCTTTTTCACTGATGAGTGGCAAGAATTTTCCAGGGCAGGATCTCCTTAAGTTCACCTATTATAGCTGTGAGAGTAAAAATGAAAAGCACATAGGTCATCTGTAACACAGTTCAGCACACAAAACTGTCACATGTTAGAAGCCACTTAACCCTCATTCCTCTAAACCAGTCTGGATCCCACTGGTTTTGTTCCTACAGGACAAAAGTCAGCACAGTCTACGAGTCATGTTTCCAGGCTCCAAGAAAAAATGGCAAGATAAAATAACGAAAACCACATGTAGATATCTCTGAGAGCACATGCAGGAAGATAAAGTGTGCTTTAAGATCTTCTTAGATAAGCCTGTTACAGTCAGCTGGCACAGAAAAAGAATAAATTAGGTTTTGCCACTCCTTTAAGTAAAAGTAATAAGGAGGCTGGTAGCCACCTAGCTCTTTTCTCAGATTAATCATACCAGAGCATAATTTGTCATTCAGTGACATGTCGTGTCTGGAGATTTAAAAGAAATCTCTGAATGTCCAGGAGGAAACAGGTCTGGGTCAAGGATTTTTGGGGTCCAGTGTGGAGAGGTGGAGGACTTACTCCAGAGGAGATTTCATCCTGCCAGTGAAGGTCACAGCTCCTGTGGGGGATGAGGACAGGCAAGCTCAAGGGACCCTGGGACAGCTGTGCTCTGTGAAGAGGTGGCCCTGAGCTCTGTCCTCTTCTTTCTTACCCTTCTTCTCTAGTTTTTTGTGCACTATTTCCACATCTCTCTTATCTTCTAGCTTTCCATTGCAGGGATCCAATAGCCTACAGATCACTGACATTCCAGACCAGGTTCTTGTTGGAAGCACTTGGCACTTGTTGGCAGGCTTCAAGCATTAGCTACCCACAGCTGCAGAGATGCACACAGCATTCCCTGCAGGCAGATCCCACATCCTACCCACACAAAAATCTTCCCTGAAGGAGAAAATGGAAAGATTAGAAGAAGCAGCAGAGAAAAAAAAATAGGGAAAAGTACAAGGAGTGAAACCTTGGTCCTTTCATAGGAGGAGCCTTGCTACTATTTGCAGATCTTTCCTGAGCTATGCTGTGTCTTTTTGAGGACAGACACTTGCCCACAGACAGGTGCTGAAGCCTACAGAAAATCGGGTCATATTGCTCATCCCAAATTATTTTCCAGGTGGTAATTCATGAACTTCATAAAGGATGAGATCCTGAGCACACAGAAATCCATACCCAAGTACTCCAAACAGGGCACAGGACAGTGACAAGTGGCATGGGAGAGAAAACAGTGTGCAGCAATAAGTAACTGAAGTATTTATAACGTGGGTTGGCAAAAAAAGGTGCCACACATGCAGCAATGCACCTGGCCAACCTCACTCCTTACACACTGGCTATAGGCCTAGCATAGTCTCCTGAATTCAGAATTCATTGTCAATTCAGGGAAGAAAGCAATCCCAGTCCCCAGCCATGAGAGTTTGGCAGCAAGGACAGAAACCTCAGTGGTACCACTGATGTCAGCTTGAAGGCCTGAAGAGGTGCTCTCAAACCAACCCACATCTGTCCTTCACAAGCAGCTTTCACCACTAGCCCAGTCTCCCTGAAACAACACTTGTCTTGGCTTCTGTCAGAGATTTGTTTGCCTCAAGAAACCTCAAGGTTATCCTCAAGGATAAAGTCAAAATTTTCTCTGCAGTTACTCCATGCCAGTTTACGCTCAGTACAAATTGCAGACCTCAAAATTCTGGATGAATCCAAAGAGGGAAAGTCAAAGAAAGGGGGGAAAAAAATGTTCTGGCAACGATCCAGTCACCAATGGAACTGGAGGAAACCCTATCATATGAATCATTTAAAAATAAGATCAGTCTGGACACAGCCCTGGAAAATGTACCATGGGGAACAGGCTTGAATTGGCGGGGGAACGAACAGGATGAGATAATCCTGTAGGTCTCTTCCATCTCTGGTTTCTGAGGGCCCAGTCCTCAAGGGACCTCACAGGTTGGACTCTTGCCATGTCCATTTTCTTCAAAGAGCATCAACAAGCACAAAGATAAAGCTAGGATTATATTATCACAAATTAGCAAGCACATTTGAAAAGATCTCCCAGGAAATAAGACCTCATCTAAAAGTCTGAGTGGTTTCGAAAACACTTAATGAAGGGTAAATGAGAAAGCATCTCTTCTTTGACCAGAGAGCAGCTCAAGACTCAAAATCCCTATCTGATACTGTGCCTGTGTGGGGCTGGGATTTTAGTTCAATGCATCACTAGAGACAAGGCCCAGCTGTGAAGCTTGGAGCTAGAGACAGTCTACTGTGGTATCTGTTTACATCCAGAAATTTGGGTTAAGACGTTATCTGGTCAAAAAACTCTGGCAACCTGCCTCATCCTATNCCTCTGGATATTGCTTAGTCCAAACATCAATAAGACATATTTTTGGGAGAAGATGATGGAATAGAAAAAGACTCTGAACCTTCTTCCCAGTTACTACTTCAATAAGCTGAAGTGCCAAGGGGTTGCTGTGATCAATATCAAAACCTTCTCTTCTCTGCTCATTTTCAACTCGCTGTGTGTAAATTTGACTGGAGAGGTGAGAACAGGCTTTCATCTACCAAGGCCATGAAATGAGCTACAAGATGTGAGGTTTGTGTCTGGTTCTAGTCATCGCTCACTTTCTCTCCCAGCTCCTTAACTTCTCTTTGCAATGGCTCTAAAGGAGGCACTCGTGCCTGTGTTCTGCAAAACACTTTTGAATTCTCAGCTAACTGGTGGTTTCTCAGTGTGGAGTGTCAGCGCTGCTAACAAGGAGGAAGGAGAGGAACTGTAGAGGGTGGTGCAAGTGGGTAATGAGACAAAACTAGCAAAAGGATATTTTAGGCTAGAAATCAGGAAAAAATTAACAGTGAAGCCCATTAGACTGTGGAATAGGCTCCCAGAGGGAAATGCTGGCAGCCCCACCACTTGAGTCATTTCAAATAAGACTGGACAAAGCACTAGAAAATATACTGTAGGGAACAGCCCTGGGCTGACCTTCAGGGAGCAGAGAGAAGGAAGGTGGGGGAAGTGGATTGTGTGACCTAACAGGTCTTTTCCATCCCTAATTTCTATGAATCTGTTACTGGCGAGTGAGAAAATGTGATGTAAGGGCAGCTTGCCGTGATTGGCAGACTAAATGAAGGTCAAGAGTAATTTTTTGGAGCCTTGAGCACAGTGCGTGTCCCAAGCACTGACCACACTCACTCGGCATGTTTAGCCACCTGGCAGCTCTGCTATAGCCAACCCAAATAGTTCATATAAAATTGAAGCGAAACAGCAAACAACCATCATTCTCAGAAATGTTCACTTTTCCTGGGATTTCTTTTTCTCTCATTTCCTTTTTTTTTTTTTTTTTCCCCCAGACAAACCAAAAACAAGAGATTGAGTTGAGGTACTTGCTGAGTGAACTCAGCCCGGTCAAGGCTGACTGGTGTCTGGTGGAACCATTGTTGGAAACAAATAGGCATTTATGAGAGGAAAGTCCACCTGCTGTGCTTGGATACCAGTTCAGGCTACTCCTGGGGCTGCAGTTGGCTTCTCAAACTTGATATGCCATCATAAGCATGGGATAGAAATCTTGCTTGTCCCCCCCCCAGACAGACATGCTTCATCCTAGGCTATTCACATTCCCCTCTCAGTTCCTTTTTTTCAGAAATGGAAATAAAGCTGCACCTGGAAAGTTCTGACTAAATCTGATTTCCCTACACTGCCAAAAGCAGTCTCCTGTGATTACCAGTGCTCTTGTTCCTCAGTGATATTCACTGACCCATATGTGCTAACTTTGTGTGTTTTGCTGGTGCATTTGGATTGTCATTCCTGATCTCGCCTTGTCCTCTTCTTCTGTCAGACAGGTTTGTCTGCTGGAAGGAGGCAGGATGAGTCTTGGGCTTAGCTAATGCAAGAGAGCACTCTAACAAGCAAAGGATTTTTGTAAAGTGCCAGAAAGGAAAGATGGGAAGAAAAAACATGCACAAGAGTGGGTGGGGATAGTGGAAATGGCCAATAGAAGAAAAGAAGGCATGACTAACTGGGGTAAGCAGAGAGGAGGGAGGGGATAATTGCCAATGGAAGGAGGATCAAGTGAAGTGGTGAAAAAGCCAGAGGTGTAGAGTTAACACACAAGTTACACACAATTGAAAGTTACACACAAGGTCGCACACAATTGAAATGCAGCTCTTCAGCTTGGGAGAATTTTCATGCCCTTGCTCTGGAAGGTTGCTCAGATTTTATGCCAGCTTTTGTTAAGGCACTTTAATGGTCTCCAAGAAGTAAAATGAGTGGAAGCACTCAGGGTGGGACCTGAGGGACCTGCGTGGTGGCCCCTGTATGAGCCAGCCCAGCAGGCCCTTGGCCAGCACTGGAGATGCTCCGTGGGGAGTCAGGCCTGAGGAGGAAGCAGCAGCCCCAAGCTCTTCTGCACAATCCAAGGACAACCAGGAGTGTGTTCACTGCTCCATTCCCTATCAAAAGCAAACACAGCTGGCTCCACATCACCCCAGGAAGCTAGTAGCCCTTTCCATGGTCCTCAAGTACAGACAGGGCAATAAAATTGTCCCTTTGTATGCAGTCACAAGAAAAGGAAAGCAGAGAACAGGGCAGCTTTACTTTCCTCCTTTGCACACCTGACAAAGAATACATGGATTTATTTTTCTTACCTGTGGTTTTATTTGTCAGTCCAAGTATATCAAATCAAACATAGGTTTTGGTCTGGATGGATCTTGAAGGGAAAATGATACTTTCTTTCAACATTTTGTAGATCAGAAGTTAAGCAAGGGCTGTAATTACAGTGGTAAAAGCAGCAAGTGATGTAGGGAGAGGGATCAGATGATGACCGTCAAAATTAATTATGTAGGACCAGAGGTTGTCATAGGAAATAATGAGCCATGAGGTATGCACTGCAACCTGCACAAAATAGAAAGCATACTCTACAAATCTCAGGGGAAAAGAAGCTATATTGCCTTATCATTGATGCATTCTTCAAAAGGACACATAAAGGTACAGTTTGTCAAGGTCTTGTCCACCACCTGGTTTTCACTATTTGCTTGTCAGAGAGGAGCCAAAACAACTGACTTCCATATGAAGGCATGACCCAAAGTTCATTTAGTCATTGCTTAAAATTAAAAATGCCAGGTTGTACCCATGCTGTTAGTCTGGGGAAAAAAAGACCTTTCAGAATCCCTCACAGGGACAGAGCATGAAGATTCTCCTTTTGGTGTGGGCCTGTCTTTTATATTTATGCCTCTGAAGTACAAAGGGATAAGTCTACAACCACACTAACAGTTTTCAAGTTTTTGTGATTAGGAGCTCTTACACAGCAGAGATCCTGTGATCTCATCTAGGAAACATGTACTTAATATGTGATCTGTTGGAATCTGCAGAGAGGAGGCTAAAATCAAATGCTTTACAGTGGGGAAAACCAGGACCTGTCTCATCATCTTCATTTCAGGGTGAAAATATTCCAATATTATGGTCAGGTTTGTTGCTGTTCCCAATCTAAATCTTCTTTTTGTGCAACAACATCAATATCTTTGGCCAGTAATTCAGAAAGTATCTAACACCTGCCTCCACACCAGACATGGCTGAACATCCAAGCTTGGGGCTCCAGGGAACTCATTTGACACCCATCTTGGCCCTATTATTAACTTTCCATGTACTTTGGGCCAGATCACATCAACTCAATATCCCCCTCCACAGAAGCAAGGATGTGATTTCTCCTTTTGCTCATATCTCTGCCACCTCAGCTGCTACCAGCACCTCTAATAAACTTCTCTTCACAGAAAGCCCTCCCCTGGACCAAGGCTTCTCAAACAAACTCAGACTTTCATTGGAGAACACCTCAGGTCTTCTCACATACCTGCTGTTTGGTGCTCTTGAGCACAGTTTCCAGGCAAGAATCAAATTATGATTCTGTCAGGCCAAGAGCAGGATGTAAGAGCAGACATGAATCCCTGTCTGCCCAAGATGTAATGAGCAATTCAGTTTTAAATGTATTGAATGCCAAACAAGTAGAGGAAGAGGACACTGGGCTGTTTTCCATGGTGTTCTCCCTCTACCTAAGACTAGGCTTATAGATATTTTGATAGTAAAACTCCCCTTTTTCCTTTTCAGTCAACAAAATATAAGTCTCTTGCTCATCAGTGAGTTATGCTGGAGCAGACTGTTTTGCATTTGGTAATGAATTGCATACCATCTTTAGATAGAGATCTTTTGGACTCGTTTTTGGCATCTCTGAGGAAATATGCTCTCCACCTGCTCTCTGTCCAGTGCAAACACCATTCCCACAGCATGTTTCACTGCTGCAGACAGATCCTGCCACCTAGTGCATCCAGATGTGTACTAGACTCATGGCATACCTGGAACAGCCTGGGATGACCAGATGTCTTCATAACACCCTTTCCCTTCAGTCACTGAAGCAAATACACTGCCACTGAAAGCAGTCTTCTGAGAGATGGACCTAGGCAAATATTCTCCCAGGGCCTGGATGAGTTCTCAAAAAAGCTATCTTGATTTTCATTTCCATTTAGAAAACAGCATGTCTGTATTTCTCTGTTAGTTACAGAGAGGAGTAAAAGAGACCTCATCACGATCTACAGCTTCCTTATGAGGAGAAATGGAGGGTCAGGCACTGATCTCTTCTCTGTAGTGGCAGTGACAGGACCCAAGAGAATGGCCTGAAGTTGTGTTGGGAGTTTTAGGCTGGATATTAGAATAAGATTCTTTAGCCAGACGGTGGTTGGGAACTGAAACAGGCTCTCTTGTTCACAGCACCAAGACTGACAGAGCTCAAGAAGAATTTGGACAACCCTTTCAGGCATGTGGTTGTTCTTGAGGTTGTCCTGTGGAGGGTCAGGAGTGATTCTTGTGGGTCCTTTCTAACTCAGGATATTCTCTAATTCTATGATGACAAACAAGGTAAGCAGACACAAGAACATCCTATTTTGTTCTGCTCTAATTCTTAGGTTATATCCCTTTTCTCTGGCTCACTCAGGCCAGCATCCAGCAAGAAACAATATTGTCAGGTTTTATAGTCTCTTTTTGCCCCCTTATTCTCTGGGGTTTCCTTTATGTCATTAAATGAATGGCCTTTCAGAAAGTCCTCAGTGCATTAACTTTTCTTCCAGTCATAGGTTAAGTAGTGTGGCTACTGAAAAAGGAGAGCATGCACAACCCACGGCTGGATTCGAGGCTGACAAGAAAACAAAATGAGACTTAGATGTCCATGATTCCCCTCCATAAGCCTGAGCAACTCCCTTTGTGTGTGTGTTACACAAAACACACTGTCTTCCTCTGAGAAATCAGGTCTGGGCACTGTCTTAGAGGGAATACCAAACTGGACAAAAAAGATATGATATTTGACAAATTCTGTTTATCAAAGGAAAATTCTGCTTTCATTTTGCAGAAAGAGGTTATAAATCTTCAGTTTAGGTTTGGAAGTCTTAACTCTTCCACACTTTCCTCCTCACAGAGCCAATGATACAGTATTCTGACATGACAACCACCAGCTTTTTGCACTCTGCACTGAACAAACATCCACTTCTTTCCTCATCTCTCATCTCTGGGAGGAAGGTATTTGTTTTCCTCCACAGTAGCAATATAATATATTGTTTCAATCCTTCATTAGCTGCCTAATCCGATTCATGTCAGCTTCTCTTTCCTTCTGCTCTGTGTTTCTAACCTTGCACCTAGAGAAAAGCTGTCTTTGCTATCCTTTTTTTCAAACTGTTGAGCAGCCTTGCAAAATTTGCACTTCTCTTCTGCTCTTTCTTTTTCTCCCATGCTTCTGATGGTAAATACATTCAAACCAGTAAAAAGATGTATGGTTTCTGCATCACTCATTGAAATTACTTACCAAGAGCCTTGGTAGACTCTCCACCACTTGTGTGGCTTTTGTATAAGATGCGAGCCAAATCACAGCAGCAGGTGAGAGTGGCTGAGCCCAGAGCAATTGGAAAGGGAGTGGAAAGGGAGACCCACAAGCTGCCTTCTTGTGCAATGCCAGGAAAGACGTGGAGGACCCCTCTGAACCACAGCACAGCACATCTGGATGCCAGGGAATGCCCTGATCCTGCCCCAGGGGAAGGATTGGGAACAGCGGCAGAGCACAACTGGAGGGGTGAGAAGCTTATGGTGCATCCTGCTGCTCCTGGCAGCAGAAAGGACTGTTCCCCAGGTGTTGCCCCCTCAAGACCCTTGCCTGCCTGTAGCACTCTTCCCATGCATTTGTGTTAGGCCCCTGACACACGGTAGGACAAATAGGAACAGCACAAACTGCAGGGGTTTTCTTGCTCCAGGGGGCCAGCTGGTGCTCAGGCTGTGGGGCTCCCTCTCCTCTGAAGTATGGGATCTGTAAATCCACAGGGAAAAGGGTTTGATCAGGTGAGGATCCCTACTTCAAATGACAGTTCCCTCAAACTACCCATGTCTCTCAAATCTCTCCCACCCTCCACTCAGACCTCTCTCAAAAGTTTCATCACTTCCATTCCCTCTCTGGAATCTATGAGTTTTCTTCTCCATCTCCAGCCTGTAAAGCTTTAATTTTAAACTGCCTGGCCCTGTGACCTCCTCCTGAAACACACACCTTCCAAAAAATTAACTTAATCACCTCCATATCTTCTCTGCAGTTGTCTATGATATTTCCTGAGTCTGTTTGACATTTGTGGTCTCTAAAAGCTTACTAATCTCACGCTTGCCTACTGGAGTCCTCCTGACTGACCTCTGCATGCTCATCCCCATCTCCTGAAATCCCCTGGCCCCTTCCAGCCCTTCTTCTCTCACAGCCCATCCTGCTGCTGCCCTGAAAAGAAATTTTTGCCTACACTGCCAAAAAGCCTTCAGCCATCTCTGATTGCAATGGAAAACTTTCTTCAAGTACTCTCTCTCCCAGCTGCAGGAAATCCTGAGGGAGCTATTCAGTGACCTCCATAATGAAATAGGTCAGATTAGATAACCACAATAAGCTTTCCTGGCCCTAAAGGCCTCCTGCAAAACAAATTGCATGATCTAGCACATAAGAACATGGATTAATAAGGACATTCAGGGAGGACAAACCGCGTGTTCCTAAAGCCTTTGAATCTCCAGATGCCAAGAGCAGTCTAAACCTACAGATCTAAAGGAGGAAAACAAGTGTAAGTGCAAAGGAGCAATCTATGTTGCCACGATAATATCAGCATTACACCCATATCATTTGTTTTGTATTATTAGACAAGTTACACAGACATCCCGTATTCCCCAGTTTGAACTAGCAAAATGCCAATGGACAAGGAAAAAAAACCACAAAAGTTTGTTTTTGTAGGAATAATGTGATGACACATTTTCAGCAGTATATACTATATTGTCAGGCCCTCATTAGACAAGCCAAATATTTTTGTGTAATTTCTGCAATAAAATATGAAAGCAGCAACATTCAGACACTGAGGCTGGTTTTTGTTAGAGTGGGGCTCCAAGAATAACAGCCTGTGAATTACCAACACCATTGTTTGGGGGGATAAAGTTGCTTAATATTAACAAATTCATTAAGCCCAAACTGACACGCCTGTTAAAGCAGCCATTAGTTTCAATCTTTATGGATTTGTGTCCCAAACATACCAAATAGCGCCAATCACGGGTACTGTGTTGGGGCACAAATATGTTTTTCAGCAGATGTTAACGATGATTTATGACTCACATTTCTTCCGTGTACTATGGCACTCATACAACTCATTTGTGCTACGTGCTTGCAAGAGTCATTTCACCCACCCACAATGCCAGGGAAAGGCAATTGCCTCTACAGATCAAAGGGAGCAAGGCTTGGAGCTGTTACAGAAGCAGCACACAGGTGTCTGGAGCAGGGGGTGAGGAACACACTCATCTGCTAAGGCCTACCTCACCAAAGAGGCTCCAAGCCTCTCTGGAATTCCTTCCCTGATCTCCCATCCCAAGTTATCATCCTGGTGGGCAACTGAGTTGCAGCACCTGTCAATGTTACCCTTTCCAGATAGGGACCATGCCCAGGGACAGGGCATGAGCCCTGACCTAAGTGCAGTCCAGCCTCAGCACATGGCAAACCCTTTTTATTTCTCCAGTAGAAACTGCCAGAAGGATTTAGGAAGATGGATAACAATTCACCCAGGAGAAATTTGGCGACCACATTGGTGTAAACGTTCCAACCCCTCTGATAAACTTCATATGATATTACAGTTTTAGGTATGCAGCAATGGTGTCTGACGACACAGATTATTTATTTGCTGCTTGATCTTTTTTGTTTTCAATCTGAAGGATATTTTCTCCTTGTCTCCGTCTCATATCTTTGAGTGATCTGATCTAGGATAGCAGGAGGAAAAATTGGTTTCCACAGAATTATAAAGGCAAATTACAGCAAGGCATGTGGGAATCTGAAGTACCCACATTGCTGAACATCCATTTTCCTTGTTATCTCCTCCTTTTACAAAGGAAATGGTTCAGTCTTCCACCTCAGCTGAAACTCCTATTTGCACAGCAACTTAAGAAATCTCATTTATACTGTGTAAGGCTATCATGTTAGACATACAGATTTGGATCTGGAAGGTCACAAACTTGAGTGAGCATCAAAATATGACACCATTGTGGTGGAAATACTCGTTCCATTCCTTTAAAAACTATAAGAACATTAACAGATGCAAAGACATTGAAAGATAAAGGTTTTTACAGAAGCAGAAAACCCTTTTAGGCTCAGGCCAGCTTAGGTTTAGTCCAGTTCGCCAAGAAATCTTACCTGAAACTCAAATAAATCAATTTTAGACAAGGATTATGCTAATTTTCAATTTCTTACCTGTCCACACATTTCATTCATCTCCAAAATAACACTTCATTGCCAAAAGAGATCTAATGAGTACCCTAGATGTACAACTCCCATCACAGTTAATTGACATCCTACAGCTCCATTTATGGAGCAGTGTCATCTGGAAAATGTTTCTTCCCTGCAGTAGTTTACAGCCTATATAGAAGAAAAATGTTAAATTTGGAGTGATGGAGACTTTCAAGTAAGAAAGAAACTTGAGGTTCACTTTAATCCCTAGGTCCCTGGGAAACTCATCTGCCAAGTATCTGTCCTACCCAACAAAGAAAGCCAAAAAATCCCTACTCCTACGTGTCACTGTCTTTTGCCAGTCAAATAGAGCTAAGCTTTAGCTGGATTAAAGCAAAACTGCACAAACCACCAGAGACCCATTATCAAACAAACCCTTAGACAGCACGGAGACTACCATGGCAGGATCAGATAGGAAAGACAGATAGATCAGTGTATTATGCTTTTGGGTATCCAAAGAGTAGTATGTAGTAGCAGCAAATCATTTGTGTTATTCCTCCACCTTCATCAGGGAATGCCCAGTGAATCCAAATCCACTTCTGCAGATCTTTCAAACAACCCATGGAAAACCTGCTTCCTCCTTGTGCTGTCACCAGCAACAAAACCTGACCCCAAAGCCCCCAAGCAGCCTGCAGTAACCAGAGTGGTAGCCATAAAGGGCATAGATTTCTGTCATATTAAGCCTGCCCTGCACCAATACTGATCAATAGCCTGTGTAATGTGCCTGTCACCTGCATACAGATCCTAGTGCCCACAAAAGTCAGTGCTGTATTGACAGCTTCTGCTGCCACTGTCGAAAGAATTACATGGGACCAAAAACCAAAACACATTAGCCACCAATTAAAACACACTCTGTTTTGTCAAGAAATGCTCTGTTTCCACTGAGAATGGAAAGACAAGTAGATAAGAAGCCACAGGCCCTTGTTCTATGAAACATTATGCTGGTAAACACAGGAAAATATTTTCATTGGAAGGCAAGCACTGGCCCTCTATTGCACTTGTCTGTGTTCATAGAAGCTTGCAGCACACAGGATGCTTGCTCTAGCTCACCTCACCAGTATAAACTTCCACAAAATAACAATTATATTCATAGCAAAAAAGAAATTAGCAGATTCGATGACTTTGTTATTTGAGAGGACTGAAGACGATGTTCTAGAACTTCTCAAGGGCATATAAGCTGTAGCCCTGAGCTGAAACAGCCCCAGAAAACTTGATAATTTGGGAGTGTGGGTAGAGTTTGTGGTTTGTTTTCCACTTTGCTGAATCTCTCCATATACTCATTCTCTCTTCTTTCAGTCCCACATGTAGTGGCTGAGTTCTGGCACCCTGTCCAAGTCTCCCCATCCTGGGAATACTGACCCCATTGGTTCTGGAATTAAAATGACCACACGGCACTTATAACATTTCCAGACAGACATAAATATACAGATTAGTCTTTTCTGCATTTTTCCTCATAAAAACAACAGCAGCTTCGAAGCCCATTGGCACAAGCACTGAGATTAAGTATTGCAACCTGCTATTGTTGGCAGGCTTGCTCTGGCTTCTTCTGCTTTCCCCACCTCCTTGTAATCCTCTCTCCTCTTGGAGAGTAGTTAAACGCTATGTCCATTCATGTCACCACGGAGTAGTTTTGGCAGATGCATGCCCCAAGGCTGGGATGTTTTTACGAGAACCGTTTTCATATTTCACTGTTTGCCTGGCTGATCCTTTATCTGTTCTAACAGTTATACAACTAAACATACTGAACCTTCTGTCAGATGATTACATATTCCATGTTGAGTTGCAGGATATGGAAATCCTGCCAAACACAGTCCTGATCTAACTCTGTCAACTTCATTGCATGGCTAAGAATGAATTCAGACCTTAAACTCCTTTGCACCGGTCTTTGAGAATAAATAGAAGCAAATTGTTTTGTGCACCTGTGCCTCTCTAGGCCTAAAGGCTCCTGTGGATGCCCTTTAGCTGTGAGTGACAGGCTTGCATATACCACCCGTCTGCTCAGAGGTGTGCACTGAGGGGGTCAGAATCCCACAGTCTAGCTCTGAAAGCATTTTGTTCTAGAAGCAATTGTTGCTGGGTTCCTCATGAAAAAGAAAATATGGCAGCAGATGGAGGAGCTCTTCCCTTCCCTTCCCTTCCCTTCCCTTCCCTTCCCTTCCCTTCTCGCTGTTGACCCAGCAGAGCCAGGAGGGAGGTGGAGGAGAGCAGCTCATTTCCCTTCCCCACCTGGCAGCATCTTCCTGGTGCCACCAGCTCCAGCTGCACAGCTCCCAGTGGACACTGGCTGCACACACTCTGGAAGAAAAATTCAGGGGGTGTCCCAGGTTGCATTTAAATATCCCCAAGATCAGGAGATGTTTGGGTTTTTATGAGGAAGATCTCATTCCTCTTTGAACCCATGATTCCCTAGAGAGCTGCTTCAGGAGGAGAAAGCCGATCTTATCTATTCCCCTGTTGTTCAGCTATTGTCACTGAATCAAACCATTAATACAGTCTGAGGGTCTGGTGTGCACCTGATCAGAAGTGAAGCAGATAACAGATTATTGTAGCCAGAGCTCAGGAAGGGATTTTGTCCACAGGAGAATCCTAAGAGAGAATGGACACATGGAAAGAAGGAAAAGCAATTGTACTGTCCATGTTTATAAAATAGCTATCAAAGTGTTCCATAACTTAGATTTTGAGGTTTTTCAAAGGGTCTCTGAGTCCTCCTATTAATATTGCCACTTGGACATGTCCCAGATATTTTAGCTTGCTTTATAATGTGTTTATCTTATGTTTTCAGTGCTGTTACTCTGATCACAGCTGCCCACAAACCATCAGCATTTTTTTGTAATAAAAGCAGAGAAGGGTTGTTTATTTATTAGGTTTTATTTTTGTTTCTGTGTTTTGACAAGAGTGACAACTCATTCCCTACCAGTGCTAAAACCATCCCCTAACCAGTGTTAAAACAATATAAATTAGGCTAAAGCAAAGGAAAACTCAGTCTTTAAATGCTGGAAGGGAATTTTTCAGCAAAAAATTTCTTCAAAAATATTGTGGAGAGCAACTGAATAATTGTCCTCAGTACCTCTGGGTGACTCACACTCTGAATTTCTAAAAAAAATGTCATGTCCTCTTAATATTAGCATTTCAGTTCCTCAGTTTCCAATGTTGGGGGACCACAGAGCCATTCCTCCCTTGAAATAATTTTTCCCTGCATGATTTCTGTCCAGCCTTTCACTATCCCAGCTTCTCTGGATCCTAACAGCAATTTTTGTTCACGGCAGATTTAATGAGGACTGCATGTTGCTGGCTATTTAGTTGGCTGTAACTATAATTAGACAGCTGACAAAGACTGGCTGGTTCTGTGCTCTTTTTTTCTGTGATTGCATATCAGAGTTGGTCTATGTGCAAGACAAAAGATAATTTTTCTTGTTTGTCACTCCCCAAACTCCTCAAGGGAGTTGGTAAGAGTACTGGCTGCTTTCTGCCACTTACCTCAGTACTAGCAAGAGGACATTGTCATAATTTCTAAGCCAATAAGTGTGTTGAAGTGACATGTAGAGAAATTCAACCAGTCTCCAGCCTATGCCAGCAATTTTCCCTCTTTTAGCAGAAGTTCTGGTTGTTTTGTGAGGTTTTTTGTTTGTTGGTTTGGTTTGGTTTTTGGGGTTTGGGGTTTTTTGT
>VWZN01012597.1:640777-670008 GCA_013396955.1 Regulus satrapa | reverse complement strand
GGGGAGGGTTGAGGTGAGGGGAGGAGGGAATATAAACTGATATCTTAATCTTTATATGCTATGTTTCTTGTTTCTTGAAAATAGTTGGCTGAACTGCATCCCCCAGTGCCCTGTAATGTCCTCACACAGCAAGGGGAAGCAGTGAAGCGGTGCAAGGTGGAAATTCCGTGACTGCAGCAGGACAGAGATGGGGTCAGTCCACATGAGAAAGTATGGACATGAAGATGGCCTGACATAGAAATTTCTAATAATGCTTTCCACCTGAAAGAACTCTTGGTTTTACTCAAATCTTTCTACTTTCATGCAGAAGATTCAATCTTCCCATGAAATTAGAGCCTTTTAAGGGAAGACTCAATGAATATTTTTAAACATGATGTGCTAGTAGAACATTTGTTAGTTTGTTAAAATAAACACATTATCTTCAGTAATCACTCACAGTAAAAACCTAGACTCAAAGTCAGGCCAGAACATATATTTTGAGTGAGAAGACGGCATTTCCAAGACAGTTACTTTACTAATCATAGATCAGGACCCTACCAGCAACAATAAAACTATCTTTAAAAGTGCATAAAGCCATTCTTCATCTCTTCTCAGTTCACTGAGATGAGCAAGCAGAGCATTACCGAGATAAATGGGTAAAAAAAAAAAAAATCCTGAAAAATGAAGACTGATTAAAAAAAAAAAAAAAAAAAAAAAAAAAGGAAAATACTTTTAATCCCTAGTCTGTGAAATCTCTCAGTGAAGGCAATGGAAATTATACTTGTGTTAGGACAAGGTTTCTACCCTACCAAAAAAGGCCATAAACACAGAAAAGTCAGGTGACAGATACTGGCACTCCTCACAATCTGAATTTGCTGTGGAAAACACCACATCTCTCCAAACAGAAACTGTCTAGAGAAAAATGGAAGGACTACGTATCCCAAAAGAAGCAGAAACCTCCTGTAAGCTTTGCACTCAAACATATAGAATGGAAATGTAGCCCTTCTGTGGACACTGGCCAGAAATGGCACTGCAAACACTAGTCCTGATTTCATGTCATCAGAGGGGCAATGCAGGAATGGAAGTAAAGCCTACAAGGCTGCGAGAAAAGCTCCATCATAACTACACTGTGACCAACCCAACTCCAGCTGCTACACATTTTCTATCAGGTTGCTTCTGGCAAGCAAACAGCAGAAAGCAACTTATTCATTTTAGCAGCTACCACCAATTTCTACCTTTCTTCCTCTGTCAAGAATGCCCTGGCTATTGCTTAGATAGCACACGAACAGTTTTCCCACAGTCTCTCCTGCTTCCTTTCACTGTTCCATAATTCAGCACAGCACCTTGTAATGCTCAGAAATTACACCCCAGGGTATAATTCCTAACACCTTCCCAGTCCCCCCCCAGCAGCTGCCCCCACTTGCCTTTTGGGCAGACCCCCTCAAAAGTCAAGCAGGTTGGTAAAAATAGTTCTCCCTGTCTGCCCCACTTCTGATTCATGGTCCACTTAGGTAACGTCTCTTTCAGCTACAAGGAATGGCTGGGGCCTCCTGGACCCCAGGGACATTACATCCTCATAAATAAGGAGATTTATTTACAGATATAAATCAAGACACAACGTTTAGAACATGCTACGGGGAAACAGTAAAATGCAAGGAGAAGGAAAGAAGAATAATCAAAAGTCGAGGATTCTGGCCAAATTCTTCCTAAAATAGCTCTTCCAAGACATAGTGAACATTGTATCAAACTCACACAGGATCTTTGATTCTTCATGACTCATTTCACTTGAGCTGGAGAGTAACAATTTCCTCCCTAGCCACCGACTCACATGGCTAAGACAAGGCAGATAGAGCTCAACCTGTTGTGACTGATCAGGCCCCTCGTTAGGGTAAATGATGCATTTCATCAAACGCTACCCTACATCAAGATGTCAGCATCCAGAAAATTGTCCTCTTTAACACACACTGACCCCGCTGCACACCCACGCTCACCCCTGCACACCCAGCCTGGTGGTCAGATCATCACCTGCTAGTGTTAACACGCACACAAGCAATTACAGAGCAGACATCTGTTCAGGATGTTGCTCACTGGATCAGCATCTTCGCACTGAGATGGCTGCAAGCCTTTGAAGTATTTACGTTCTGACTCTGTGCTGTCTACTAGTGCAGGATGGTTTGTCTGCAAACGTCCCTCATGCTGGCACAGCACTCACTGGTGTGAATTATCCTGGTTCTGGTTCAGAGCTAAAGCAATGGTGCTAATGGGGAAAAGCCAGCCTCGTGCAGACAAAAGGAAGCTAAGTGGAAATTATGGGGTCCTGGGAGGATGAAGGTTTTTCGAATTTTGCTATAAGCAATAAATAAACAGTGTCAATGTCAGGTTCTGTTTGACAAGATAGGCACCACCTCAGAGAAATCAAATAATGATTTGGAAATTAGAAACAAAATACAGGTCAGTTACAGGGTCTTATCTCAATTGTATTAAAATTTTAAAATGTTCCCCAGAATGAATGCCAAAGCAAAGTTTAAGTTTTCACTGTGATTTCTGAATACAGACTGACGCAACTCTCTCTGAAGGCATTGGTAATATCTTGAGATTGCCCTCAAAGGTAATTAAAAATTAAACTGGACAGTGGTTGCCAAGAGGTGGTAAATGCCCTTGCCAAGTCACTGGTCCTATATCCTGGTATGTTGGTAACAGAGGAGCACAACCCTGGCCATGACACTGCAGAGGTCATCGTGCCCCAACTTCTGTGGCTCTGCACCATCACACAAGTGCCAATTCTCCCTGTGCCCATCAGCTATTAAAAAAAAGAAAAGGCAAAAGTACATTTGAAATACTGTGAGCTAGACATTACTCTGGACTTCACCACGCCTGACCTCAGGTGACCACGAACAACCCATAGATATCCCAGCATCTTCATCCATTCAGTCCAATAGCCCCTTCTCCTGTGAGTGAGGCATGTGAGAGCCAGGCAGAGCAATGGGATTTTCAGGATGGGCTAAGCAAGCCACTTGTTGAACTTGGATGCCTTCTTTGTACCACTACAGCTAAATCTTGCAAATAATGGGAGGCAGACTGGGAGGAAGAGAATATGTGAGAGAGAAAGAACAAGCACTCATATCTAAAACAGACACAGCAAATTTTAAGCCTGCATAGCTGTCTAATATTGCCCACACCAGGAGCTGGAGCCCAAGCACTGGAGCTAGACACAGCAGTAGCTGCACCTCCCTGCAGCACAGCCCCGGTGCCACAGCCACAGCACTTCAGTGCCAGGTGGGAGAGCAGCACACATGGCACCCACGGGGGAACCCACTCAGCCACAGGCCACCACGGGGACCAGGCTGATCCCAAGTCCTTGGAGACACTGAGCCCACAGTGAACAGTGCCATTAGAACTTGTGTTTTCTCCATGCTGGGGTGGAGGCAAAGTGGGGAGTCAGGGCACCTGAGCTGGCTGCCACAGGGCACCCAGGCTCTTGCTCATATTCAGTGCCTGTGCTGTACTCTTGTCCTGAGCAGGTGTTCCATGCCTCACCTCCCTGGACATGGTGCAGCAGTGGCTGAGCTGGCTGGGCTGCCGTGGAGCCGGGAGCAGGGTGGGAGGAGGGAGGGATGGCCGACACTTCATTCAGTGACTGCAGCCCTCCTCCAAGGCTCAGACTTTGAAACAAGACATTGGCAGGACTGCTTAGAGAAATGATTTCATCCATGTATGAATTAAGCCAAAGAACACAGTACTTGTCCCTTTGGTGTTTATTTTAAAATAATTATTACATGTTCCCTTTTCTTTCAGGAACATTAAACACAATGCTGCACATGATTTTGTTCAGGACGGCTGCAGATGGCTGTGATGGGGGAAAGTCAGTGGCAAGTACTGACATATGCACTATGGCAAGTACTCAAAAATGAACTCCTCATTCCCTTCAGCCTTAGGAATGCTGAATTCTGATACCATTTGGGGGAAAATGAAGATCAATAATAGCTAGCAGATTCATTTGGTTGTTGATTTTTCAAGTGTTGGGCCACCAGTCCTGTTGTATTTGTACTCTTTAAATCGAGAGCAGACCTTTATAACCAAGTGCCAGTATTTGGTAGCAAGAAAGGCTTTCCTCAAGCAGCTGTCTTCTGAAAAACATGCTGTGGTTTGAAAATGTGGTTGCAAAATGTGGACAGTGTGCACAGGAGTTATTAATGTTTGCAAGAAAATGTGCTGCTTCATCTCTATTACGGTCATTAACCACAGCTGTGGTTTTGCAAGCAAAGAGTTCTGCACTCATTCTTAGAGCTGTGATTTGGGTTTAAGAAGTAGAGACACAGGTAGTTCCTATAATTCCTCTCCCAGCTACAATGCAAACATATATAGACACTGGAAAAATACTTCCCTTTATCTTAAGGGACCTAGCACGCAGATTGCAGAAGGAATTTAAAACAGGGGTTTAATGTCAGATGTTTCATATAGACCATATTTCTCACAGTNTTTTTTTTTTTTTGAGGGAGACAATACACTGTCCAGGAAAACAAAGCAAGCCAGCCAGCTCTATGAGCATTTGACTGGGAGACAGCTCCAGAGTCATTCCAGTACTGGCAGTACAGCTAAGCCAGAGTTCTCCTATAAGCCAGATGACACACTTGGAAAAATATATTCCAGAGCTTGTTATCCATCCCTTGCACCTGCCAAATTTGCCCATATGGGACCACAGGTGTTGGCTCAACCCAAGGAGGAAATGGATGAGAAAAGGCAGCAAGATGAAGAGTATCAATATCCCAAGCAGTGAGTATCATCAAGCCAGTGCTGAAGTTGCTACAAGCCAATTTCTGATGAAAGGATTGTGATCTTTAGAAAGTCCAGCCCAATGAAGAGGGTGCTTTTAGACACATGCATGGGCAGATATTTAAAAGCCCAACATATAAAATTTGGGATATAAATCCAGCTTGGGATGCTTCATTTCCATACATGTATGAACACAATTGTTGTCAAACGCTTGTGGGCACAGGGGCTGGAAAGCACAGCTTTAGTAGCACAGGGCCTCTTTGGGGCAATGGACCATTAAGAAGCAATTCCCCAAGCAGTGTTAACATAACTCTCCTTACAGTGGTGTGAACAGGCCAACACATTCACCCCAAATCCAAAGCTGCTCCTTTCTGGGAGTTGTATCTCGGTGTTAGTGTAGCAGGGTGCCCAAACGAGCTACCACAGTGGAAAGCAGAGAGCACTGCAACATTGGCATATCTGTGTGGCAAGACCAAAGGGGCTGAGGGCTCTCAGAATCATGGAGATGTAACCAGGGAGGAATTTGCTTAGCACCTGCACAGGTCTGATCTTTCTTCCAGGAGAGTAAACTAAAGCAGAGTTGTCCTTGACTAAGTGCAGCGTACCTGAGTTTCAGCTCCAAATGGCCCCAGGCTGCTGGCTGCAGATGAGTCAAATCCTGAGCAGCACACAGACCAGCACTATATTTGTCATTGGGAAAATGCATGAGAATTCTAACATCAAAAGTACAAAAGCCCAGCACTTGAACAGGAACAGCATCTCTTACATTGCTAGCTCAAGCCATCCAAAAGTTGTAGACAGGTTCCCAAACACATGAACTTGTCTTTAGCTAAAAATCACACCACAAGATATCATTTTAATCACACATTAGGGGTTGATTGCATTTGCTGTCTAGGTTTTTGGGGTTTTTTTAACCACTGGGGTCTACTTCCAAACACTTCCACAACAGGAAGGCTCAGAATATGTTATTATATGCTATTTTTCAAATGAAAGCTGAGGTTCTTATGTAGTCAACTCCAGGAGCTGTGTTTTTTAAGGCACACACAAGGGACGCACAATAAAATCTCAAGAATTGGCAAGATTGCCTTTGCTGGCTTTGGGGAATGAGCAGGTTGTTGTTGGAGCCACACATTAGAGGGAGACACACTCACATGTTCTTAACCAGTGAACTGTGCACCGAGGTATAATGGCAATTCGCCCAGCACTGACATACAGCAACAAGAACAGGATGCACAAAATTCCCAGGCCTCTTAAACTAATGGAGAAGCTTTGTTAGTTTCACTAACAAGGGAACCAATGACATAACCTGTCATAAACATGTTGGGACCATTATATACACAGATATGAGATATATTTAAACTATAAAACCCCATTTAATAACCAAAAAGACAGCTGCGTAATCTGCACATTACACTCACAAAAAGGAAATAAAAATAAAATTAACTGGAACATGTGTGTCTGGAGAGAAAAGGGGTGAGAGAGGCCTGAAGACTGCTCAGAGGAATCTAGGACCTGCTTTAGCAGGAAAGCACTGATATCCTCCATTCTCTCTTGCTCTGCACAAACCCTAGTTTTACAGGGGCTTTGGGGTTTTTTTTTAATAGAATTGCACATACACTAACAATGGGACAATTTTCACAACAGGGAGTAAGCTGGGAGCAAAACTTTGTCTTCTCCATTGCGTGCTCGTCTTGGCGCCCAAATGATCTGGGTACCAGAACTTGGGATCAAGACAAAGTCAAAGGAATACAAGGAACTAACCCTTAGTTTTCTTACATTGAAGTGCAAACACTGAGGCACAATATGGCAGAAAAAAGGGACCTGCTCCATCGCCTATCTCTGACTTTTGTCTTAAAGGCATTGTAGATTTACGTGCAACAGGAAAACTGACTCAAACATGTTTAACTAGGACTATGCTCACAATCTATTTGGGGTATGGAGGTTTTTATAAATCATATTACTTATGTTTTGCCATCTCTATGAAGGACAGGTTTAGCTCTATAATAACTCACTGAGGTTTTGTCAGGATCAATTTACATTTGTCAGATGCTCTGAAATCTTCAAACAAAAGCCATAAAAAGAGCACTGCACCAGTATTTCATCTTTTTGAAGGTTATGATTTATAGCCCATAGAATGGGATGAAGAGACAGTGGAGGGGCGTATTTTTTTCCCAGCTGCAAACACTGATCTTCTCCAGAGAGGAACCAATGTACAAAACTCAGCAACATGTATCCCTAATACCAAAATAGAGATCGAAAAACCCCTCCAAGGTGCCTGAATGTCTGTATCTAATTTATGGGCAATTTACAATGGAAATGGATGATTTTTAAATGTATACAAATTGTATCCTTGCACATTAGGGCAGATAGATAGTTTAACAACAAAATAATGAACATGAAGTGTCTCTTGTGAGTTGCCAGGTAGACATTTTGATTGCCCAGATTTCATTAAACTCAAACCAGAGAGAGCTTGAAGTCTTCCAAACATTCTTTAACTCTATCAAGTGTGTCGGTGCTCTACAGTTGATGACAATATATTTCACTAGAGTTGCCAAAAATTTGTTTAATTTTAAGCAATGCCTGTATTGCATTACTTTTACAAGTTAAGCCAGTGTGCAGGGCACAATCAGCTCCATAGAAGAATAAAGCCATTGCCAATGTTTTTTTGCATCCATAAAATCGATTTCACACAGGCTTTCCCTAACCAAGAAGACAACAAAAATAACAATAGAACCCCTGTCATGTCCTTGTCTCCTCTAGCCCTCCAGTCAGCATTGCTTCTCCCAACTTTGCCAATCAGACTCAAGTGAGCAAAGAGTTACAGAGAATGTCTGTGCTGCCAAGAGCTATTTCCAGTGGACTTTGATCAAATGATGCTGTAATCCCTAATGGGAAGCATACTTCATTTATAAGGTATTCTTTGGTGTCATTCCCAAGGAGCAGGCATACGAGTTTCTGAGCAGCCAAGCTCTTTCCCCACAGAAATTCCATGCAAGGGTAGCGCTGCCATGGCCAGTGGGATTTTGGCATTAGCCATTGGCACTGCCTGAAAAGGCCGAGGGGGTCAGAGGCAAGACTGGAATTATGAAGCCACAGCCACAGACCTTCACCCAGAGCAAGGAGGAGCACACAGCAGTGCGCTCCGATTTTATCTTTTCCAGTGAGGAACACGACAGCAGGCTGTTCTGACATTTGCACTTCCATGTAACTTTGTTGAACTTAAGAGACTCAGGCTGTTCAGAACAGTATTTTATTTCCCCTGAAGGTTTATTCCAAGACCAAGGACAATTAGCTCACATTTTGACAAGGAAGCAATTAAAGTGCATGACGTTCATGAAAATGATTTATCGTGCTATTAAATTAGGATGAAAATCATCAAAGTTCATAATAGCCAAAGAAAAACAAATATAAATTATCTTCATACTCAGTTCGTACCCGATGCTTATCAGCCTGAAAAGCTTGTATTTATTCTCCAGTGCTGCTGTGCAACTTTGTAATTGTATCTCACCCTTTGGATAATGTACCATTTTCATTCTGCTCTGCATTGCGGCCCTTTAAATTTTAAAGGCTTAAACAGCCCTTATCTGCTTAAAATTTCCTCAAAGAATAGATTAGTCTTCCAGAGTTAACAGCATTTTGGGCACCCTAGGCAAACCTCAAGTCAGGTGTATCACTGGATACAAGGAGAGCCCCTTGCCACCCAAAATCCACTGTCTCCTCCATTTATCAATTTGCCCATGCATTTATAAAAAGGTCTTCTCTCATAACCAATAAAAAACATATCATTTTTTATGTGCCTCCACTTTTTTGTTAGGTTTTTTTCACTGTTTTTACATTCAAACCAAAAAAAAAAAAAAAAAAAAGATCTGAAATGGCAGTTTCAAACCAACATATTTTGCTCCCATTTTCTTCCCTAACATATTTGGATATTGCATGGATATCTCTTTATTATGAGATATAAACATGTTAATAACTCCTCAAGAAAAGAAGAAGCAATGATATAAATATGTTAATAACTCCTCTAGAAAAGAAGAAGCAATGAGAATATTCCCCAGTGGTTGCAATATAGAACCAGAGAGGAGTCTTTGTACTACTGGCTGCCTCTGTAATATTAAGAAGAAAAGTTTTCTGTGCCTTTATTTTATTTGTGAAATTGCAACACATTAACTCCTTCATATGGCTTTTGTTTGAAAAACATTTGGACACTTCTATAAAGAAGCATTATGTTCTTTCAGGCAAAGTGTCCCAAGCAATTGGGGTTTCACTTCCATACCAATACACAGAAACCCCTTGTAGCAACTCTCAGCTCTTCACAAGAATCTTTCATAAGGATGCTTCCTGCACCTCACTGCCAGCCCCTCAGATTCTGACCAGAGAGAGCAGCTTCAAAATCTGGCAAAATCTGCTTCCCTGCAAAGGTCTGATTGCACAAAGTTGGGGGATCCTGCTGTGCTATCAGAGGCTGGGAGCCTGCTGGCCCTTCCCGAGGTTACAAAGTGGTGAGAAGATACACCTAAGAATTGCAAATAAGGCTGTCTGAGCAGTAAGATCAACAGGAAAAATCTATCCCTCAATGGGTAAGGGCCAGTTCAGATAACCTGCTTTCCTATCCTAAATTTGAAGCATGTGGGAAATTGAACGCCTTACTCATTAATTGCTGGAAAGATTCCTGGTATAGATGTCTGAACTTCATGTCAACAACAGAGTTCCTTATAGATTTAATTTAAGGGAATTGTTCATCTACTAGGTACGTGTTAACTTGATATGCTGAATAGGGACCTGTGTTTTAAAGTTGTAATAAATTTCTGTTACTGTTTCCCTTACTATAACTTGGTAAACATTTATTTATTCAAACTTGGATTATACAATTTGCAAGTAATTTTTATAGGTTAAGGCTCCTTCATGAGTTGGAAAGCATCATGCATTATCACATCAATGCAGAGAGCTAATAAGAGCTTAAGTACATCTGTTTTCCAGAAAGTAAAAATTTTTTTAAGTGTTTCAGTTCCCCATTTCCTTAGAAAATCATCCTTATTTTTTTTTTTGAAAAAGGGAAGCATTAAATGCTCTGTCTCCATGATGAGTTCTAGATAGGTATTTTTAATGAATTATCCTGATTGAGCTGCCTGTCAAGATAATGGTATAAATTGCTGCTTCAATCTACATTTACAAACTGATTTGAACAGCCTCAGTAAAGACTCAGACAAAAGTTAAAGGAATCTGATGTAAGTCAACAATGAGATTAGTGTTCAGATCTCCTCTCACAGACAGGCTGTGCTGCAGCTGAACAGACTCAGGTTACAGTTTCTTTTCTGTTTTGCTTTAGTTTCTTTATTTCAGCTCTGTTTAAATTTTAAAAGTATGAGTGGCAGACTAGAAAGAGTGTTCTGAGATAGAATATTAAATATTTCCAAAACTTCAGGTACTGCATCTTAAAACCTCTCATTAACCATGAAGGACTGAATTTTTTGTGTAGGAGATACGTTCAAATGTTGAAATGTAAAAAAAGAAAAAAAAAAGTAGAAAAAAAAACTAGAAATGTTAGAGTACTTTACATGTGATATGGTCTTAAGAGGCAAAATTATTGCAGGTCTTATTAATGAACCTCAATCTCATATAAAAAATGTTATTCTTTGCTTTTCACTTCCCTGCCATTAAAAAGACCCTTTTTAAACTGTGTTTAGTTCAATTTAAATAACTTGATCATTAGAGTGATTCTCATTTTATTTTGTTTGTAGTTCAGAGGATTTAGGTGTTCTAGTAACTTTTAGCAGCATGTTCCAATACCATTTTACCTTCTCAATCACTTTACAGCCATTTATAGAAGAAAAAGGAGCAATGATAATTGGATATAACTTTTCAGTATTCATGTTCTGCAAAATGATTAGAAGCCTTGAAAAATGTTGACATACCTCACTGTTCTGTTTTGCTCTGGTTTAAATATCAGTGTATTTATTAAAGCTGGTTGGAAAATTTAATCACATATAATATTTTCTTTTTCATCAGATGTGAATTCTTTCCAGGTTTTTCAAGACTCTCATTTTTCTACACATCTCAGAAAATCTGTATTAAATGAGGTAGGATTTATTCCAAGTTATCCAGTGCATATCTTCAAAGAAGTATGTTATGCATATATCTTTTTAAATAACTTATTATGTAAATAGTCATTAATACAGAATAGCTGGGGAAAGATTACTTCAGAAAAAGTTGGTCTTTTAAAATGCTGTGTGAGAGAGATTTAACGAACAGAGTGAATATCCTGAGTTATAGCTCTATGGTTATAGTTAGTGCAGTATTTTATATTAGTCAGATTTAACTCTTGAGGTTATTTTCTATGGGTTTTTTGTCATGGATCCATCTTATCTGTTGTTTTCCTTAGCCAGAAACTAATTCCCGAGGGGCGATATTTTTGTACTTTGAGCTTGCTGCATGATACATGATTCTCCACTGCAAATAACCCCTACGAGTAGCGGAGAACCACGCGCGTGCGGATGCTCAGACTCTGATCTCACAGCTCTGGGCACCGAGGACAGACGGCTCAGCCACCCACAGCTGCAGCCGCAGGGGCAGCACCAGCTCCGTCTCCTTCAAGAGCCTGCTCGAGGGCAGGGGGGAGTTTTGGGTGCAAGGACTTGGGAAATGACCTCACAGGTGGTTCTTCGATGCTACGAGCTGAGGGTTCTCAGACAATACGAGCCCCTCCTTCCCCCAGCTTTAGGGACCTAACTGAGGCTAGTTTGGAGCCCAGTCACTGCAAATCCCCAGTATGGTCCTGGAAGAAAGACAGGCCTCTCTCCACTTCCAGAGCAGAGCTAGGACTGGACACGATGTCCGGAGAAGCTGACCTCTGTCTGTTGACTGCTGTGGGAGTGCGACCTGAGGAGATGCTTACTTAAGCACTTCAAGAAATTTCCTACAGCTCGGCAAAATGGATCCAGGAATAGAAGTACTGCAAGAAAAGTGGCACAGCTGGGTCATGGATTTTGCCAAAGATGCTTATTATAGGAGTGTTTATATAATTTAAGCCTGGAATTAAATCCTGCTAGACATACAGTCCATTATTTTTTTTACCCTCTGAGCAGATTTCCCATCAATCTCTGTGGTGGTAACCTAAGGTAAAACCTTGGTTTGTAAACACACAGAAGTTGAAGTACACGAGCGTTCCTTCTGAAGTCAATGGACTTGGCTTTTTAAAGTGGCATTACTTGGCATGTGTGTAATGAGCACAACTTCAAAATGGTGATGCCCAAGGAAAGGCCAAAGGCTTCGAAACCAGAGAGGCAGGAGGCAGTAGCAGTTCAGTTCCTCTAGGTGAGAGGAGAGACAAATGATTGTAATTGCTTCTTGAAACTGTTCTTGCTACTCAGGAAGCTGCCAACTGCCTGCCAATGCCTGAAGCTGTCCAAATTCAAGGAAAAGGGGGGAACATGGCCAGTCATCACAGTGATTTCTTCCTTGCCAAAGGAACTGAAGCTACAGCTGAACTACTACAGCTTCCCATGGGCTCACACCAGAAGAGACAATGTACTCAAAGGCCTCAAAAAATTGCAATGACATTTTGGGTTATGCTGGTTTGTTGGGTTTTTTGTTTTGTTTTTTTTTTGAGGGGGTGGTGGGGGGTTGTTTTGTTTTGTTTCAAATTGTGCAAATATAAAGGAAAACAAATGCAAACAACAGAAGGTAAACTCCAAAAGTGCAAAATAGAAAACAAGATTAGCAAGTTCTCAGTCTGGCCAACCTAGCTGAAACAGTTTTGATGCTGATCTTAGATTTAGTATTATACTAAGTCCAAGTAAGGGCAATCTTGACTGAGCAACTGTTAATTCTAGCTTTAGGCATGGCTGCTTCCATACATTTTTCCCAGGTTGTATCATATCACTGGTTTCTAGGGATCATCCCATTCAAGCCTGCATCCTTTTTACCCAGTGTTTTCTACTTGGATTACAGAATAGTCCCCTAAATGTCTATCTATTGGTCCTTATATTCCTCATCTATGTCACTTTTGGCCTTTCAGCAGTGCAGCTGTCTGGGCCACAACAGCAAAATGAAGATCACTGCTGGCAAATTGCTGTTTTCTTCTGTGCTTTACCATCAGTCCTGCACAGGCTCTGAACTGTTCCACACAGCCCAGGAGCCCAATCCTACCTCAGTCATCAGCAGGCATACTCCTTGCTCAAGGCAATAGGAGAACACACTTCAGCATACCAAGGATTGGCCTAATGACACCAAAGTGCTTCTCTGATTTGCAGCCCAAGGAAAACCCCTTTACTGCAACAACATGGGTCTGCCTACTAGTTTGGACAGTCTGGAGTCAGTGGTAACAATGAAGGCAAAATGAGGTCAGGCACCAGAAGAACAATGAAGTAAGATCATGACTGCAGAATACAGGGAAAGCACATAAGTCAAGGAGATTATTTAACCACATTCAAAGGACAAGATGTGGAAATGTCAGGCACAAGGGGGAGTGGGATCAATGCAGAACATACTGGGCAGGAAAACGCTGTGGAAGGGGAGCAGACAAGGGTGAAACCAGCTGGTGAGAAGGCACAGGTCAAGGAAGATGTGACCAAGGCTAAGAATGAGGTCTAAGGCTCAGGGATGAGTATCACAAGGAGCCAAGCACAGAAATATATTTACATCTCTAAACTTATACTTTCTCTGGTTGTATTCATGTCACCAAACACTCTTGTCTCTGACTGCAGATCTCCTGCCTGCCTGTGTTAACCTTCAGATGGTACTGCACAAGTTTGCCCGTGACAGAAGTGTGCAAGTGACCTGTACCCATGCCCTAGACATCCAGATGGTTTGAGATACTAATGTAGATGGGCACAAAGACTCTTCACGTAATTCACTAATCATTTGCTGTGCCACCTGACCATCCATTTCCCATGTACACAGGACCCCATGTCCTCTTTCATAATAACGAGAGGATAGAGTAACTATTGTTACATCAATGAGAGTTTCATTTTGGAGCCTCAATATTCTTCAAACACAAAAGGTTTCGTACGGTATAGAAATTACATTATCAATGCACTTTTCTGGCATGAAGATATGTTTTTCACGTTGTTGCATCTCCCTTGTTAAATATGACTGAGGCCATGGGGGAGGAAGGCCATCAAGAGACAGATCCCATCTCAAGGCTACCAACACTTTTGGACAGCAACAAGAGCTTTCTAAACCCTCCTTCCTCTAGCCTGAGGAAGGAAACTCAGCTTGACAAGTATGTTCCTCATCAGGCCATCGGGGTGTTAAGTGACAAAAGCAAACAATACTGTTTCACGAGGGCTGTGCTGAAAAGTGACTTTTCCTTTATAAGCTGGATCCGAGCCTCTGTCAGTCACTTCTGTTTTCTATGTGTGATCATTGCAGGGGAGGGAGAGCCTCCAGTCAAAGTGATTCAGTGCTTGGAGCCTCATCCAAGTCTCTGCTCAGCTTGGATCGCCATCATGTTGAGAGGCAGGAGGATGACAGGAGAATCTGCAAGCAGAATGCCTCAGATTGTTTGTCCTTGCACTTAATCCACTTTATACTTCCTCTCATGCCAACACTAGCAGCAACCAGCAGCTTTGAGACACTGGAGGTTTTGTGTAGCTCTTGAACATTGTTTTGCTTCAATTTTTCCTCTCACTGTTGGACTTCTTTTTTCTCCTTTGTGATATATGTGGTGGTTATGAAAGGTGTGCCTGAGAAAACAATACTGACAAAGGATTCTATTCAATTCACCCAAGAACACAACAGGAATTATACTAAAGATATCCAGCTATTGTAAAGTCATGGAATAAATTAGGTTGGAAAAGACCTCTGGAAGGCATCTGGTCAAAACTTGTACTCAGAACTTCAAAATTAGATCAGATTGCTTGGGGCTTTGCTCAGTCATATTTTGAAAATCTTCAAGGGTGGAGATTGCACAGCCTCCTGGGCAATCATGCCAGTGGTTAACCACTGACTGTGAATGGTTTTTCCTTATATTCAGTCAGGATTACCCTTGCTGCAGATTGTGACTATTCCCTTCCGTTCTTTTGCTATGAACATCTGAGGAGAGTTCAGTTCTATCTTCTTTTCAGCCCTCCTTTAAGTAGCTGGACATGAGAGTGAGAAGATGTTCCTCACGCTGAGAGAACCCAGATTTCTTGGCCTCTCCTTCTATTTAATCACGTGCTGCTGCCCCCAGCCAGCTCACTGGCCTTGGTTGAACTCACTGGAGGATGCCCATGTCATTTTTGTACTTAGAGGCCAAACTGAGCACAGTACCCCAGCACACAACAGTCAGGAAGGAATCACCCTTTCCCTCTGCCTGCTGGCCATGCTTTGGCTGATGCAGCCTAGGGAACAGTAGGCTCGCTGGCACAGGGGCCCACTGGGGACTTCTGTCCTATTTGGTGTCCACCAGAACCCCTGCCTATGTCCTTTGTTGCAAAGCTCCCTCCCAGCGCTCAGTCAGTCCCCAGCCAGCCATGGTGGATGGGTTTGCTCCATCCCAGGTTCAGGCCCTCACATTCTTTTTTGTTGAGCTTTCTGAGGTTCCTGTATGCCTGTTTCCCCAGCTTTTCAAGCCTCTCTGCACAGCAGTCAAATCTCCTGCACGCTCAGTGCGCCCCTCAGCTGGCATTGTGCATGGAGGTGCCTGCCAGGCCGTCACCCAGGGCAGGGATGAAGATGTTTGACACCATCCATCCCAGTAACACAGCTGAGCTGCCACTCAGCACTGACCACCAGCCAGAGTCCAGCTCATTAACCACTCACCTCCAAGCCCAGACTTTCAGCCACCTTGTATTCCACATCTCTCAAGTTTGGCTACACAACCTCTCTTGCCTGTGGACATTAGTGCTCTTCTGTGGTTGAGGAAGCATTGCAAAAATTTGAGTGCAGAGATCAGAGGCAGGAGAGCTGGGCTGTTTCCCAGTCTCTGCTGTGTGACCTTCAGTAAGTGGCCCAAGCCACAGAGACCAGATGCTACATGTTGTTTAAATAAGTCAGCCTATGCCGCAGAATGTAGATGCAGCTGCATCTGGGGCAAAACTCTGTTTGTGAGACAGCTGAACTAACATCACTGCCAACAACAGGAGCTTGTGCCCAGAATTAATAAATAAAATAAAACCAAAATAAAATTTTAAAAATACTTCTGTAAAGATATTCCACTCCAGCATTTCAATCTTACCAGTACAGAGGAGGACTTAAGCTTGAGCCTAAAACATTTTGCTAACATGACAACCTAAACTCTGCAGGAGTGCCTGTGATGGCACTTCAATGTTACATGTGAATAAAGAATAAAATGTGCAATCAGCTATAAAACTGCTACTGCCACAAAAATCCCGTTGCAAGGTGGTTTCAGATGAAGAGCAAGCCATGGCAGTGACTGGATGATCTCCGTGAAGTCTGCAGCACACAGGGTGCTGTATTGCTATTGCCTTCACAAGCTGCGGTATTTTGAGTACCAAATAACATTAGATCAGCAGAAATTCATGTCTGTTGTCAAGATGCACAAAATTTGAAGAACTTTAGACAGTTCCATGGGATGTCACAAGGACTACACAAGAGCCAAACTGATGAGACCAGTGGTAGGATCAGAAATCATCAGCAGAAAGAGAGGCAAAACCTCCCAGCCACACCGTTTCCAAAAAGGGCCTTTTTCTCACCACATAAAGTCTCCAGAACATAATTGTCATTATTTCATATTAAGATTCAGGAAGGGAAGCAGGCACATTTGTGCATGGCTTGCTATCATGCATCCTTCTTGGCACGTGTTTTCTTCACACATTGGTAACCCAGGGAAACATCCTAAGGCCCAAGGAGGGACAGCACATCATACCAGTGGCTGGGCAACAGCCCTTCTCTAAGCCTCCCTCCCTCTACTGGCCTGCTTTCCTGACACCAGGAAATCTGGGTTCAGCCCGAAACTCCACGTAGGTGTACTGAATGAAGCTGCAAAGTAAGTTGTATGGATATGACACAGATCCAACTCTGTATCCGTGGGGTTTCTGGTGGACAAAAAGCTGGACACAAGACAACATTGTCCTTGCAGCCCAGAAAGCCAATCATGTCCTGGACGATATCCAAAGCACTGTGGGCTCCAAGTCGAGGGAGGGGATTCTGCCCCTTGATTCTGCTCTCATAAGTCCTCACCGGCAGTGCTGCATCCAGCTCTGGGATCCCCAGCACAAGGAGGCTATGGATGAATTAGAGAGGGGTCAGAGGGGCCACGTGGGTGATGAGAGAGCTCAAGTACCCCTCCTATGAAGACAGGCTGAGAGACCTGGAGCAGAGAAGGCTCAGGTGAGACCTCTAAGCAGGAAGGTCTCCACACAGAGACGCCCTAGTAGCCTTCTAGTAGCACTTAAAGGGGCAACTTAACTACGTAAACTACTTATAAAATAGAGGGAAAGCAAATTTTACACTGGCAGATAGTAAGAGGACAAGCGAAAATGGTTTTAAACTAAAAAAAAAAGAGACTCAGATTAGATACTAGAAAGAAATTCTTTACTTTGAGGGTGGTAAAGCACTACAACAGGTTGCCCAGAGAAGATGTGGATGCCCCATCCCTGGAGGTATTTAAGGTTTTACAGGGCTTTAAGCAACCTGGTCTAGTGGAAGGTGTCCCAGCCCATGGAAGGGGGTGGAACAAGATGATTAAAGTCCCTTCTAACCCGAACCACTGTGTGACACTCAGCGCTGTTTGTCCCTGCCTGCTGACACACCTGTCCCAAGCAGGGATGCTGCCTGCCCCGAACATGGATGAAGAGCCCCAAGGAACCCCAGGCATCCCTGTGCCGCCGCTGAGAGGGCGGAAAAGGGCACACCCTGCCCTGACAGCAGGGCCTGCAGCGGGATCCAGCTCTCCACCCCTGCCAAGGAAATTTCCCGAGCAAAACCCCCGGCACAGCATCCATCAATGCTCCCTGAGGCAGGAGCTGACGGCGGCGGGCTGCGGAGATGGGCGCGCTGTGCATGCAAGAGGAGGGCAAGGGAGACACCTAATGGGAACCGCGCTAAAAGCGGCGGGGACCGCGGGCTGCAGGGCTTTGGGACGGCTGGGCTACCCCTCTGAACACGGTTTTTGGAAAGGCATCCACCCGGCTAGGCTGCTGTTCCACCCCCGCAGCAAGAGAAGTGTCATGCCTGCAGTGACAGCAGCGTCGTGCCCTAGATCGGCCTGGGTACCTGGGGACAACCGGCAGCAAAACTGTTTCCCTCAGGAGAACAAAAAAGGCACCACACCTTGCTCTCCCCTTCACTGAGGACCACGAGCACCAGGTCCTACCGAGTGGTGGGGGTCTGACAGGTCCCACGGAGCACAAAGGCTCAATTCCTGTAGGGCAGCAGCAATTTAATTCACCAATTTCTGACGGTAGAAAGAGCACATAAGGTACTGGTGATATGAGGCAGTGACCTCATAGACCATCTTCCCAAAAAGACCTCCACTCACAGGGAGGCTGAGTCTGGTGAGTTATAGATATTCTCGAGTTACCCGGCAAACATTCCCTACTAATCCCTTGCAACAGTCCCTGGGAGCAAGTACCGTTCCTGTTTTACAAGTTTGACATCCCCAAGGGGATGAGAGGGGCTGCAGCTCATCAGATTGATGGAAACTGCATTCATGCCCCTGACAGCAACATGACGAGAAGAATTAGGCAGTGAGGCCAGGCAGTACATCACCTCCACAGCCACACAGGCAAGCATGGAGAACTCACAGAGAAGAGAGCAGCCATGCAAGCCACCGAGTGAAATCGGGAAGAAACCTCACAGATCACTGTTAATGACAGCTGCTCAGCAAGGAACAAAGTGCTTCACACTGGTCATGGGCCGAAGCCCACGGCTGTCCATGCTGGCCATCATCTTAGACAGATGTACAGCATTAGCTTGCCAGGGATTTCAAGCTTTTGTAGTCCTAACCCGCATTGTGGTAACCCGAGATAGGAAATAAAAGCGACTTCTTGCCAGCATTCCTGGATGCACTTCAGGGTGAAAGCTGTCTGCTCCGCTCTGGCCAAGCTGTGCCTATAACTGTGTGACTCCGGGGAAGCACAGGAGCGTTTTTGCGGTGAAAATGTGACTCAGCAAGTTCTGTGCTCAGCTGGATCCTGGAGGAAGCTGTGGGTGTCTGAGATGGAGGTTAAATTCCACCAACAGGCTGATGACAGCTCCTGGGGAGACAGCTGCCCACTGGGGCAGGTACCCGTGGGGAGCAGGATGGGGGATGCCACAGTGCATGGCAGAGAGAGCAGAGATGCTGAAGAAAGACATAGAGATGAATAATACAGGTATTAGGATAGTCAGGGAAAAGGGTAAGAGAAAGAAAAGAGCACAGGGCTCCTCTACAGAACAGGAGAGGGGAAGGATGTACTAACATATCGACACACCCCCCCCAAAAGTGAGCTATAAAATTATGCTGATTATAGGTCAATACCTATTGTGGAACTGACTGCAATAAATGTATCAACAAAATACCTAATTCTTTAGGACAGTCAAGCTTTTTTCTTGATTCCTGCCAGTGAAAGGCATGTCACCCCTAGCACAGGACACCAGAGGTAGCAGCAAGGTGAGACACAGGTCTGAACTTGGCATGTCCAGGATCTGGGAAGGGTTTACTTGTGTTTAAATCTTAATGAAATAAATGAGATTTAAGCAAGGGCTCAACTACTGCACTCAAAAGAGATGTTTTCTTGAATCGGGCCCTCCATCAAGAAATGTTAATTAGATGTCTCCTTTTGAAGTCATCTGCCTGTGAGGACAATTTCATCATTTCTGAGATGCTCAAATACAATAGTAACAAGGCTCTACAGTCACGTGGGCAGTGAGAGTGCTGAACCTCTCAGATTCTAGTGCTGCTACTGCAGATCATGACAAATAGTGTTGGGTTGTTTTGGTTTTTATTCTCTGAAACACCCTCCTAAATAGTTACTTCAGTCCTGCTAAATGCAGGACTACTCCTCATGAGTAAGATGACAGTCCGGTCTTGGGATTCCAACTCCTTCATACCAGAACTGAACAGACAGCTCTGAAGACCACCACCGTGCTGGCTTCACAGGCACTACAGAAACATGCAGTGCATGGTCCACTCCTCCACCTGCACAAAAAAAAATCGTGTACCTTCAGCAGAAAATAAACCCATGCAGTCAAATACCAGAGTGAGGTGGGGGGAAAGTCAGACAAATTAAATAGATGGATCAGATTCCAGCATGCCCCAAAGGTCACTCCATGCAGGGTGTGCTGGAGGGAAGGTGGGAGCAGTGTCGCTCCTCCAGGGAGGGTGCCAAGCTACCAGTCCCTTGATGACTAATCCTGGAGAGCAGGAGGCAGTGGAGAACACCCTGCCAATTGCAAACGTGGTGATGGGGCACTGGGGGCATATATATGCATCATTAGTCATCTGCAAGAATTTTGTTTTTGTAACCTCTGCATTTTTATCTGTCACTTCGAGCAATAAATATGCACTCCCGCCAGTGATTTGACATTACACTTGCTTTGGATGGTTGCCTTTCCCAAATATTAATAGTAACTCATTGTGGACACAGCATTGGTATTTAGTTAGATCAGACCAGCTTCTTTTAAAAAACAACTTTTCGTATAAAGAGAACAGATGTTTTTAATTTACACAAAGAACAAAAACAAAGTTCTATTGTTCTGTTATAGTGAACACAAACATTACAGACACAGAGAAATTAACACCAATTGCATGTTTAAAAAAAAATTAAAAGCCCATCAAGGTACAGGTCTGCTTATTTGTGCTTTTTCCATCACTTTAACGATTTAGTGGCATGCAATGATAGCAACTGTTACTTTTTGAAATTCACATGCATTTGAGTGTGGTATGTGTTAAAGATAAAAATGGCGCAAACACGAGGACTAGTTCTAAACACACATTATACAGACAATAATAATAATAATAATAATTACAATGGTTCAATAATAACAGAAAAGGAATGTAAACTCTCACAGTCCAGAGCATAAGCCAACTACTTGTTCATGGGGAAAGAAAGAAATTGCCTTTTTGAGCTGATTTTTCAGTAGCTATTCTTCCTTACAGGTAAATTTTCCCCTGCACCATTTGCACAGTAAGGCCTCAACCCTCTGGAGCACGGTGTGTGCATAAGAAGACAGCAGTGACATCAGTGAGTATCTTGTGCCATGGTATAAAGTTCAACCAGAACGATCTTTCTGTGCTATTTTACCCTGGGAACTCAAGAGCCTTTTGAATGTTTTACAGGCTCCTGGTGCACGTGGGTGGGTGCAGAGCTCAGGCTCACGTTCCTGCCAAGGTGATCATGCTCCTTCCAGAATAACAATGCAGGTGGAGGCCACTTGCACCTCTCTGTCTCACAGACACCCTGAGAAAATACTTCTCAGAGATAAAGCTTTAGACCATTCCCATTTCTCACCTTCTGAGAATCCATAACCTGCTTATCTAATTCTCATCTTATTTCAAGACATATCTTTTCCCATGGAGAAGTATCTCTTCTAGCATCTCCTTGAAGACTTTCTAGAGGCTGTCTCCAGTTGAAGGCCACATCTTACCTTCTTGGGCAACTGCTCTTAGGTTTAAAAACAGTGTAACAATATTTCTACCTCTATTTCAGGTTTGCCAGTCCTGCAGTTAAAAGAGGACAAGGAGGGCAGAGATACCTTATACTGGCTTTTCCTAACTCATAAGTATAAGCAAAGATTCTGTATAAGCAAAGAATGTTGCTCAGAGAAGTTGTAGATGCCCCATCCCTGGAATTATTCGAGGTCAAACTGGATGAAGCCTTGAGCAACCTGATCCAGGGGAAGGTGACCCTGCCCATGGCAGAGGGGTTGGAATTGGACGATCTTTAAGATTCTGTCCAACCCAAACTATTCTGTGATTTTATGAATCTATGAATCTGCTTTTGATACATTAAAACAAGACTTTGCCCCATTCCCTCTGGCACTGCTCAGTAGGTGGGGTTTTTTTGTCCAATAGTGGGTGCCATTTTACTACATTCCACACTCAGACTAAGTATCAGACTATGAGGCTTACTTCAGGTCAACACACAGGACTTAGTGGGAAAAAAAATCTCCTTGCATTTTAACCAATTGTAGAAAGAAATTTCTCATTGAAAGGCCTGGGACAGAAAAAATTAAAAATCTTTTTCTGTAGTATTCATGTAAGCTGGGGATTTCAGTGCCACAGAACAACAGACACAAACACCATGACTCAAAGGGCTGGAGCCTTTTTCCACCACTGAAAGCAAGCCTCACTGGGAGAGGTGCTACTCCAAGTGGCTGCTTTTAAACCTTTAAACACATTATATAATACAAAGCCCAGGTCCAGATCCATGCAGGAAAAAAAAGAGAAACCAAAACATTACATTCAAACGGTACCTTTCAGCTCAAAAGAACCCAAGCCATGAATCATTTTATCCACTGCAGAATGCCATCACCTCGAAGTTGAAATGCAGCAGCTGTTTATTACCCTGCAAGAACATTAAGATGGGTGCTCTTTTGCAGCCAGAACAGCGAGGATAACCGAGTAGACACATATAATAACCTGGAACACACAGGCCTATCCTCCTACCTTTATAATGAGTACCAGAGGAACTTTAGGGACCACAAGCAGCTGATGCTTCCAGACGCCCAGAGCTAACAATGCTTTCCACAGCACTTAAGCGATCCTTGGAAGCCAAAAGCATTTGACCTGGACATGCTTTGCTTTGCTTGGTTGACAGTGAGGCCAAGAGCTGGCTATCACACACTGACCACAATTTCTTTGTCACATCCAAAGTCACTCCTGTCATGCTTAGAACCACAATTAATGCCAGAAACACGGTAACCATGAAAGTCTGAGTTGTCCAAAGATGCAGAAATTTGTCTCACTGCTTGTGGCAGCTAATTGCAGTTGTGTACCTGCCCTGACAGTTGACTGTTAATTAATAAATTGTGATCACGCTCTCTCAAACATGGCTCCCTCAGACCCTGACTCACAGTATCTCGGGGAGATGCTACACGTCTCTTGGAAGTGGCTTATCAAAATTGGAACTGTTGCTATCCAAATATACTGAAGTTTTCACTCAAAATTCAAAATCTCATTGTTACACCACACTCATCGCTGTGGTATCTGAGTACGGCCATTTCCAGCAGAATTCCAGCCCCAGCTGGATTCAATGAAGAGTCACTCGGACGCAGCGTTACCGGGGGCCAGGATCATGCAGCGAGTCCTGCGTGGGCTCATGAGAAGTTGTGGCAGAAGCTGCACTTTAGCTCCTACTGAATGAGAAAGGGTCTTGTGTCCAAAGGACATTAATTAGGAGATTGCTAAAGCCCCGGGGCTCTGCTCCAGAGCACTCACACAAGGTGTGTGCCACTGTTCCCTGCTGTGCAAAGTGAGTGTGTCTGGCAGGGCACTGGTGTGGGCTCTGTTACTGCAGTTCTGTTCCTGCACAGGTCCTCTGAGAGAGGAAGGAATCACACTGACTGCACTGTGTCCTGGGAGGGGATGTGCCCACTGGCTTTTGTTTATCCCACAGTGGTGTGAAGTGAACTGCAAAAACAATCTGCCCTACAGCACAGCTCTGCTCATGCCTGTGAACCAAAGTAAGGTAAGAACATTTGGTCAGTGGCCCAAAATGGGACCAAAAAGGAAATGGAGCCCTGGCTTGAAATGGCTAAAATGTCAGCCTAGGTCTCCTGTACCCCTCACCATGCTGTGGCTCAACCATGCCACACAAGCTGTAATTTTAGCACTCCAAGCCTCTCAGCCTTTCTTTCCTGGGTCACTTGCAGTCCCAGAGAAACAACTCCCATCATGAGCAAAGATTTTCCCTGGCAATACACTTGGCCATTTACAGACCTGCACTTGGTCTGACTGATAGAGAGATATTGCAGCACTTCTGAAAACAAGATGTTTTCACCAAAACACTCGCTGATAATCAAACAAATCAAAGGGCAACCTAACTGGATCCACAAAAGCAAAACGTGCAGCTGCCAAAGTACTGCTGTTATCTGTGGCATGGCTGGGTCACTGGGACATTTCACAGAAACAAAAATGCATTTCCTGTGTAGACCCAATTAAAATACCTCTGGGGAAATGTTTCATGTGTTCTAAGGACCTGAAGCTAGAGCTATCCAACTGGCTTGCAAGGAATGAGAATACTTCCCAGGGGTTGATGGAAAGCACCAAGCACCCTCTGCTGTACTCATTATTACAATTAGGCTCAGCAGAGCTTCTGACCTTGCAAATATCTGGCAGGAGGTGCTGTGCCCTCCCAGAGAGAGGGAGCTGCCTCCCCCTGCCAGGAGCGAGCTCTGATAACCTTGGAGGGCACTGCAGGATTCCACCAAGGTGTCCTTCCACAGCAGAATCCACTCCTGCTCCTCACACAAGGTTTGGAGAAGACAGCACAATCTGTGAAAGGTAACCTGTACCCTCCTCCTGGGTCTGACCAAGTTCCATCTGCACACCTGGGTCTGCCCTTTACTTCACAGAGAGGAGGATTTTGCTGCCCATGCATAGGTCTCTAGGGACAGATGGAGGCTGTGAGTCACTTGCTGCACAGGTAACAAGACTTTGGTTTCCACCTCCTTAATTTTCCATTTTGCTCTTTTATTTCTTTCTCTCTGTTCTCCCTATTATTAGTTAATGTGCTTATCCTGCAGGATCTGGCTGCTTTTCTTACTGTTCTGGCTGGGACAAGGGAGGCGGATGGCTCCCCCAGGTTGGTGACACATGATAAAAGCAGAGTGGGGAGAGAGACAAGGATGGGAACTTGGTTATTTTGCTCTTGACAAGATGTGCCTCTTCTCTGCCCTCCAGTCCCACTGACTCATCAGCTCTATATGTGCTCCCACTAGGTTTTGTAGAGAGCGGTTGCCGCTCCAGAATTTTTTGGATGAAACTGAATAAACTCTTGCTCCAGGGAAAGTTCTTCCAGCTGGAAATCTATGGTGAGTTACGGGTGGCAGCCCTGAATAACATGAAGGCTGGGGAATCACCAGAGTCTGTGATCCGGATGCTGCTGCCATCTGTTGATAACTGGTAACTCACCCCAAGGAACCTGCAGCACATCCCTGTCACCCTGAGCCAGCCTCTCCCACCTCAGTTTGGCCACTAACCCTGCAGAGGAGTAAAGCGGGTAACTACAGCCACAGCTGCCTCTTCCCTGTGCTACTACGGTGCTGGGAAAAGAGGAAAGCATGGTTTGAGGTGAAAGGACTGACATTTATCTTTCATTCTTGCCTCTGCTGAGCCCTTACATGTGTCTAGGAAGGAAAACAAAGGTGACACTGCAGATTGGATATGTAACGAACAGCATAATGACTACAGCAGTGTAGGCTGGGTAATACCTAGAAAACACACTCTCAATGAGGGCTGAGTGAGTGCTGCAGAAATTGGACTTTGGATGGTATTTTTATTTCCTCTTTATTTAACACCACAATGGTATTTATATACCATAATTCAGACTGGACAAAGGAGTTCTATTTTTTGCAGAAAACAAAAATCTTTGGAACAAAAATGAAAATTAGAAAATGTTCACATGAGATTGTAAAAGTATGTGATTTCGCCACAAACCTAATTATTATCTCTTGAGATCAGTGCACTTTCTTCTGGGTTATGTTGCTGATTTTTTTTTCATTTGATTTGGAGGCAGAACTGAAAAAATCAAGTACGGAAAGGGTGTGGGCAGAAGGGATAGCATTTATGAGAGTAACTGATACTGCTGGAAAAAACAGACCAGCCTTCAGGCACAAAATGCTGTTTGTTTCTTCTAGCTCTATCAGTTGGTCTCATAAAAGCTATTCTTTCTTCTTCCAAAATTATTCCCACTTATCTCCTGAGCCTGCAGGCAAACATCTTCTGAAACAGCAGTTCTAGCACTGTCCGACATGTAAGCATGACAGACAAATCTAGAAATTGCAGTGGCAGCTAGTTAAACCCTATCTATTTGTACAGATTCTTGTGTCTAACCCAAGACTAAAACAGTTCCTTAATCAGAGGGCAGATAATTAACAAATATGATGTTATTAAATCCACCATTATCAAAGAGCTGAGCACAGCCAGTCCCTGTCATGTCTCTTTCTTGGCTCCCCCATAGGTTTCACAGAATGCAGAGAGAAGCAGCAAACCTGATCAATACATAAAAGTGCCCACCCATAACAGGTCTGTGACCACATCCTTTGAGCAGAGTGGGCAGCAGATTATCCCAATTTGATGATTTTTAGAAAGGGATGGGATTAATAGCCCATAACACTTTTCTAGAGAAGGGAACTGGGGAGAGAGAAATGTAGGTGATGCTTCAGAGAAACTCTCCATTATAGCACTTCAAAGTGGCAACAGCACAATCTTCTGGACGCAAGGAAACAGGCATTGAAGTGCACATTATGTGGGTGAGCTTGAGTCACGCCAAACTGTCTCATGCACTCTACACATGCCAGCACAGTGTCACCAGCTCCTTAACAGCACAAGCCACTGGAGAGCACTCACTCAACCCATGTGGAGAAGAGCTGCATGAGAGGACCTCAGCACCGCTCTGCCCCAGGACTTGCCTTGAGCTTCACATCCCACATATATTTCCCTTTCTCTGTAGATCCTTATTCTGGCCCTGTTCTGCTGGATGAGAAATTAGCATCTCGCTGTGGCTACGTCCTGTCAGAAGACGTGTGGGGCAATCCCGTCTTCCGCGCGTCAGCGCTCGGCTGCCATGTGGCCAATGAGGTAAGGCCCAGACACGGGCTTGGAAGCAGCTCAGGCAGTACATCTCCAAAAACACAAGACTGAGACAGTATGTGGCATTCTAATGGCATGTTTTGAGAATACTGAACCCGAGGGACTAGTGTTGGGAGTGTAGTGTAGAAATGAATAGGCAATGGCTCTCTGCTGTGAGGTTTGTTCAGTGTGACTGACATGGGATTTCCTCTCTCCATGGAATGACACTTATCCTAATGCTGCTGAGTAGCTGCCAGTTCTCAAGCATATCCTTGCAGCTGCTGATTTGCCAGAGAGTTTCTTGAAAGCCTCTCTGGAAAGAAGTAGGCATCTGCTTGAAAAAGCAATGTTTGCAGTGTGATTCTGGCAGATCATTTCCTGGCTTAATTTGTGTGGTAATGTGCCTGTTACCACATGCCTAGGAACGTAGATCACACACGTCTATTAGACCCAGATTTGCTTCACGTAACTTTAGCCATCTAAAAGATAATGTCTAGTCTAAACTAGTTGTTTACTCTTCCACAATAGTCAATGGAGAGAAGCAGGCATCTCCAGAAGGTGATTCACCCCTTCCAAAAATATGTGTAAAAGTGTGTCCTGGATTTCTAATTTCTAAATGTTATTTGAGATGAAATGTACCCAAAACCAGAACAAATCAGAGTATAAACTTCATTGCTTGTCCATGTTTAGTCTGGTTGGTCCTGGAAGCCCCACAGAAAAAATATGGTAAAACTTTATAGGCAAAGGTTAGCTAACAAGAATAGGGGTATACAGTGTGCTGTGCAATGACCTGGATTTACAGGCTGGAAATTTCTCTGTAAAGGCTTTGCCTTCTTCTGTAGAAAAATACACATCTATTTCAGATAGAAGAACAATCCATGGCTTTGTGTGTGGCTCCCGGGGAGCTGAAGAACCAAAAGGATTTTTTTTACTGGAATTAGTCTAGTGTTAAACACTAAAAAGCATTTGTAGATTAGAGCTGAACTACTCAGAGCAAAACAAAAGTTCCAGTACTTTCTCTCCATGTAGAGACACGCAGAGTGACAGAGAAACGTGAGCCTCAGGGTAAGGTAGGTCAGATCTGCCCTTGACCAGCTGCTCCCTCCTAGTGTGGCAAGAACAGTGCTGAGATGGGGTCTGAGGCAAAGACTGAGTGCAGAGGCAGTGTCCTGCCTCCTCAGGAAGACCCTGCACGCACACCATTTCAGACAGGCTGGTATGCTGTAGGAGCGGCAGGAACTGCAGTTCACAACCTGTTCTCATGGTTATAAAGCACCCTGAGGAGCAGAACACCAATCCCATACAGCCCCTCCTGGAACCTTCCACACCTTCTGCTGAATTGTCAGTTTTTCTTCCCAGGCAGATGAGCTGTTTTCACTGACTGTGAACATCAAGGTCTCCTCATTTTCAAGCATGAGGGCAGCTGTCACCTACACCTACCCTATGTACTGCTCCTATGCATCCTGGGCTTCCAGAGAAATTGTGTGTGAAGAAAACTACATGGAGGTAAAGTCCTTCCCACTGAAGGCGAGGCTACATCCAAGCTCCCTGCCAGGCACAGCAGCACCTCCACGAATTCCTGTCAGAATTCCCGTCCTGTGCTTGTACCCCATGTACCAGGCACAGTAGCGACCTGCTGATGTTTAGCAGAGTCCAACTGCAGATCTGATTAGTAACACATTTACATGCCATAGCTGTTTTGTATGCAGTGAAAGTCAGTTAACTGTACAGGTGAAGTAAGGCAAGCCTCTGCAAGCAAATCAACAGAGGGGCTTAAGGCCAAGCTGTTAAACTCATGAGAGTCCCTTCTGGTAATAAAGTGTTGCAGCATCTGTGAGAATGTCATCCTCACATCCGAAATAACAAAACCTAGAGTTTGCAGAGCTGCATCCGTGCTGCAACACACAACTCACAGGACATGACTGTGAGACAGGACATGACTGTGAGACAGGAGCTGCCTCCTGCCAGGTGGTGCAGTTGGGCTGCTCAGCCTGCTGCCATCACCTACACACCGGTGTAGGAATGAGGCAGTGAACAGAACAAATTTCACTGCTTTCTATGCATGCCTAGGAAAAGGAAAGCCCACTTCTGTTAGAACTCAAGGCTGTGCAGTCACATCTGAGTGCTGCCAAACAAACCATGGTACAGATGTCTTCTGACAGTCCTTCCTTGCTTCACTCTGCAGCACATGTGGGCAAGACTTACACCACAGCACTGACCTCAGGTACTGGGGATCCTGCATTTTTAGATGTTCAGCCTACATGGGAAGAGAGAACCAGTCCTTTTAATGCCAATAACCTGCTTTCCTATATCTCCAGTGGAGAGACACAGATGTCCCTGAAGGTCTCCAGAAATTAATCTAGTTTACAGCTTACCAGATACGAAGCAGGAGTTTAGGTTTACCTGGTTATACATAAAGTATTCCCACCACTATAAATGCCATGGTTTTAACTTTCATTTTAAGGCCACAAAAATTACTTCCATCAAGAGCCTCCACAGGAACACTTTAATTACCTCCAGTGAATGAAAACTGCTAAATCCTTACAGACATTGCTCCCCATGCCTGTAATAATACTGAAGATCTGTTTGCTCCCATTGCTCCCAAAGAATCTCCTGTGTCCCCAGGTGTCAGTGAAGACTGATGTCCCAGCAGTTTCAAATGACTACACCGTAGCATGGATGTCAGCACTGCCAGAGGTATGAAGGGAAATCTTTTCTGAAAGTTCCTAGCCTGCCTCTTCTCTCTACTCTTATGAGTCATTCTTGGGGCATAGCTCCATTTCTGACCAAAAAAAAAAAAAAAAAAAAAAAAAAAAAAAAA
>VWZN01012597.1:627745-640742 GCA_013396955.1 Regulus satrapa | reverse complement strand
AAAAGCTGAGGGAGTTGGGCCTGTTTAGTCTGGGAATGACTAGGAGAGGATCTTACCAATGTACACAAGTATCTGAAGGAAGGGTGTCAAGAGAATGGGGCCAGGTTCTCCTCAGTGGTGCCCAGCAGCAGGACAAGAGAGCAGACAGAAACTGATCCACTGAAGTTCCACCTGAATGTGAGGAAGAATGGAACAGATTGCCCAGAGAAGGTGCAGAGTCTTATCTGGAGAAATTTAAAAACTGCCTGGACACAAGCCTCAGTACCACACTCATGGGGACCCTGCTTAAGCAGGGAGATTGGACTAGATGGCCTCCAGTGGTTCTTAACCATTCTGTGATTCCATCAAATATATATGCTTATCCCTTGTTTCTCATGTCTTACTTGTTCCTGGTGCTCATTTTCCTTTTGACTGTGCTCCCATATGGCCATCACTGCAGTGGACTGTTCTAGGCCAGTTACAGGCATTGCTCTCCTCTTATCTTTGACACAGTATGGCTACACCCTATTAAAGGTAGTCTGTCATTTGGCCTCTGGATTGCTCCAGCAATCAACAGGCATCGAGACAAGCAGTTTCTTTACAGCACGGGTATTTTGTCCATAGTGGATTTGTTCAAGATCACCTGTCTGCGTTTCTTCCAGGGCTGCTAGACTATCTCCAAAGATGCCTTAAGGAGCTCTAGAATTCCTTATCTTTATACATACATTCATACATACATACATATTTCTTGTCTGAGATGAGCTAGTAGTATCATTCCAGTTAGTCCCACTTCCAATAGGAAAATAGGCACTACAATATCATAGCTTTTTTAAGGGACTTCAGTGGACATAGAACTGACGTAGCTCATCTCTCTCTTGCAGACTCAAAATGTTGCATACCAGCAATGGCAACTGATGTTTGTTTCTCCATCAGGGAGAAAGAGAATAACAGTAAGTGATGCAGTAAAACTGGGCTACAGCTTCAATAACACCCTGTCCCGAGTGTACCTGCGAGCGCCCTACCACAGCAACGAGTCTGATGTCAGCATGGTGAGTTGTTGATCCCAGCCAGACACAAAGTTCTGCTGTTCCCACTGCCTCTCCAGAACATCAGCTCTCTTTTTCTGCCTGGGCTCAAACAGGTCAGTGACGTAAATATGAACATGATCACTTCCACTTCCATGTACAGGCAGCGGTGGCTGCTTTTGCTGATTGACACGACTGTCTCCTGTCCTGTTGGTAAGGATCTCTTCCTTCTTCGCTAAAAAAAATCATCAGAGGAGGTGGCAGAAAACAGTCTTCCCATTTTCAATAAGAGAAGAGGTTTACAAGCTTCCCTCAGAGCCACATGAGCTAAGAGTCTGTGGCTTTAGTCCTGGATAAACACGGTCCCTGCTGTGACACTACTTGTGGTCCCAGTGCAGTGTCATGCCTAGTCTCTGGTTTCTCAAATCCCCAGATTTCACATCAGGAAACTGGAAACAAGAAAAACTGCTATAGAAGAGCCAGGGGGTCTGCCCTGGACTAATCCCACAGTCTTGGCTCTTCTTTTTAATACTATTCCATGCAAGGCATGCAACTCTGCATCCTTGAAACTCACATAATCCTTTTCTCTGGAGAGGCAGGACTAGCCTGGCTTTTTGCAGAGAAGCTGTTGCTGCACCTGGCTCTCACAGAAGAGTATTAATGTGAACAAGTGATGAGGAAGCACAAGGTCTTAAGTTGTTGAAGCCCATATTTCAAGAAGGTCCAAACAGGTTGCTCTGTGCCCTGTCTTCTTTCTGCCAGTAAGCCCTGGGACAACAGAGCAGGTAGCTGGGAGCACAGCTGCCAGCTCTTCTGAATAAATCAATGATTCACCTGAAACTGGTGATTCAGGTCTGCTTTGAGTGCCAGGGTCTCTGTGACAAAATAGTCATCGTTTGGCTAATATCCTACAAGGTGAAAGCTCTAGAGATATCCTGGTGAAATGGAAACAGGGAAAGGCAGAGACAGGACTGAGTGGTAACTCCAGTTGCCTCTTCTCTGGAACTGTCTATCTAACTCTGCAGATGGCATCAGCTTCACCGATACCACGCTAACATGGACTGTGCCAAGAGTTATCCCCACACTAGTGGTGCAGGAATCCACCTTTCTGTCTAAAAGCATCGTAATGGGAGTGGATGGTCAAGTCACAGTGAATCCAGAGGAGATGAACTACTTACTGGAGTACAACGAGACACACATCAGAATAACCATACCTATAGGAGCAGAAGGAGGCAAGCTGGAGGTTAGTACAAATGTGTCACACAAAAATCTATTTGAGGGCCTATACTATGTTTCCAAATCATAATAATTCCAAATACTGATTGATTTCTGATTAAAATTTGTAGATACAATAAATATTTTAAGAACTAGATGATTCTTCTCTGTGTTTTGAAAGCATTTACGGAGAAACTAGGAATTTGTAATGACAAAACATGGTAGAAACAGGAGGCTGCCTTTTGTTAATCTATAAGACATACTAATCCATTAAAAGTGAAGGGATTTCTGGACACTGGAATTTAATTGTCTATGTTGTCTAATAATGAAACTAGTCCTGGTAAACTTCTGGCCTGGCTCAATGAGTAATTTCCCTGCAAATTTCCAAGACAGCATGAATTAGCAAGGGACAGGTTCTCTGCAAGCTGTTGCTGCATGCTGCTTTGAACACAGTTTATTCCTCATCAAAATATATAATTAACAGATTGAGGGGCAATGTCAAAAGGAATGTTCAGTAGAACAGAGGAGAATAGTTTGGGCTGGAAGGCACCTTTAAAGACAATATATTCCAGACTCCTCTGCCATGAGCAGACACGCCTTTCACTAGATCAGGTTACTCAAAACTCCATCCAACTTGAACACCCAGAAAGGAGTTGGCAATATTCCCTACAAGATGACATTGGTGTGATTTTGACTTATCCCCTTCAGGAGTTCCCTATTTGTGTAACAGAGAGAACAAGAGACATGACTGGTAATCCAGAGATGGTAAAAAACCCCAAACCAACAAATGTGGTGACACGCTAAACTTAATGAGGACACCCCTGAAAACTCAATAATTCCTTATTAAGGATCTTAGCCACACATAGACCAGACAAATGGGCCAAGCTAACAAACAAACATACAAAATCTCCTAGCAAAATCTGTCCCAAGTTCTACCAGAATACCATTTGCCCCTCCTAGAGTAATAATTTTAATCATATTCTGTTATCTCTTTATTAAGCTACTGAGAATTAAGACTTAATCACAGATTTTACCTCCTAGAGCTCCATATCTGGTGGTGTATATGGAGTCATTTACTCTATTGACCTGTTTCTGGAGCACACGTGGACGGATGCAGGTTGGCAAACCACAAAGTATACAGTCATCAAATCCATCACCACACCTTTCAGGCCACAAACACCAGCTGTTATCGACAGTAAGTCATTCCTCTCATTGATTCTTACCAATCTTTTGCTGTGCTATGCATTGCTCCACCTGACCTGTGCCACACATCTACATTCACCAGAATGTTCTCAACTCCCACGTACAATTTTCTAGGCAAAGTCAAGATTCAAGTATTATATTCAAACAAACAAACCCAACAAAAAACCTTTAGCCTTAACTTATAGGTTGCCAATAAAAATGTAAACATTCCTTTCATGTTAATACCTGGATTTTTCCAGTGAGCCCTGGAATAAAGATGTTGTGATGCGCAGTTATCACACTGGGAAGAACTGAGGACAGCATTCATTGATGGCATTTTCTCCCCAAAACTGCCTGCATTTGATACCTTGGAAGCATACTGAAATCATTGTGCTACCCAGTGCTGTAGTCATGTTTTTGTTTTTTTTAATTTTATTTTCCAATGCATTAAGGAACTAAACATGCTTGGAGTTGTCTGGATAAGTGACATAAAAAGAAAAAGGAGCCTCTTACCATGCATTATGATAAATTTTTCAAATTTTATATGGCTGAACTAGATTCTAGATTTCTTTAAAGCTATTGCACATCATAGCACACCTCTAGAAAGTCACTGAACCCACTTGCTATAAAGTTCTACGTATTTGTTGTTAATCCCCTGCAGCTTGAAGCAATTCTCATGTTCTCAGAGTATTTCAGATCTGACTAGAACACAAACACTCATTAATCAGAGCCATTAAAGAGATGGCTGTTGGCTAAGTTTCCTGGAATTTGAATGGGAGGCCACCCCAACCGTCTTCGTTATTTGATCCACATCAGCAGTAATTTGATGTTCTCTCCCTGCAGATACTGTGCCAGAGGAGCGGCTATTTAATGTTGCATTTGGACACTTTCTTCCTGATGTCTCTCTGGTGGCAATCACAGTAGGAAATGTGCCATTTTCCCTGAGGGAAGCACAGCACCATGGTTTCAGGATTTATGAAACTCCCTTTTCTAATGGAACAAAAGCATTTATCCTGGAAGTCTCTTTTGATGATCCATATGTTCTGAGAGAGGTAGGAAACAGCAGGTCACTTCAGCAGCAGAGTGGAGGAGGTGGGGCAGACCCTTTGCAGAACATGGTCCAGCTTTTATCAACCAGCAACAGTTCCTTGATCATAAAGGTGTCAATGAGTCTGAGATCATCTGAGTCAATATTAGAGGCTCTTATTTCCCCACCTTCCTCTCCAAAGTTCTCTAGGAGATCAGTATCAAGTGTTATTAAATGGGATGAAACATTATTGCCTGTCAGCATGGCTAATGTCCGAGTGCACACCCAACAGGAAGAGGTTTGTCAAGTCTGTATTAGATGCTGCCCTTTGAAACAGGAGTATCTTGGAAAAATAAATCAATTATTGCAATGCTGGCAAACACCAGCTTCAAAAATCCAGTAACTCCTGAACCCACTGTTTGACTGCTGGCACAGGCTGTGGCCGGTGGGAGCATGCTACGGGCAGGCTCAGGGTACTCTAAATGTAATTTTGTTAAGCTTCAGACCATTTGTAATCTAAATATTTGTAAAAGGTATATACTCACAGAGGGATTTCAATCTCTCATTTCAGTGGGAGGATGCATAACTGCGAGTTCTCTACCAGTCTTTCAAACCAAACCACGCAGAGCTGTGATGCTGTTACAAGGAACAACACTGTGAACACACAGGATTTGTGCAAACAGTTTTCAGGCTGCAGTCAAACCACAGTCAAATTGCATTAAGGATCAAAGCAAGAAAAAAACAATCCAGAAGTATTTCTTTCAGGTTGAACACCAGGTTTTACTTTGGGAGCTCTTTCTGTGAAGGAAAAGAGGACATTGGGAGTGATCTCTCACAGCATCTCCTCACACCTTCTATTCAATGGATTATTTACTCTCCTAGGTTCAGCCCACACTCTCAGTAAAGGAGAATAAGGATTTGGACCTGGATCTCCCTCTATGAGCTCTTTCAGCCTTGGGCTACAGAGCAACCACCACTGTGTTCACTTCTGTCCGCATTTTCTGAAAAGGCACAACATTTATGTTTGGCTGAAAGAGCTGTTGAATCCAGGCCAGATTTCTGAATAGCTTTAGTCCAGCTGAAGCTATGCTTTTGGAGCCGGATCTATTTGCAAGGGAGAGGAGATTGCTGGAATAATTATTTAGTGTTGTTCAGGATATACATGCCTGCCTATTCTGAAAGCTGCTGCAGCCTTACACTTCTCTGTCTTTCAGTATGTGAATAGAAATGAAACAAAATACACTCTCCTGGTCAACTACACCCTGAGCGTGGGTCAGGAGATGACACTCTACTATCATTCAGCAGAGATGGAGTGTGTGATTGCTGATATTGGTAAGCTTTTCACTGGTTTGCATCAACAGCACGGCTGTCATTGGATTCAGTGAGAGCATCAGAGTGAGGGTGAGAGCTTTGGGGAAAACCCCACCCCTCGATAGCTCATTGTTGGTAACAGCCAAGTTGCTGCTCCACTGATGGCAGCTCTTCTGCATACTGGCAAGACAGTCTGCCCTCGAGACACTGAGAGCAATAAAACAAGTGTGTAGAAGAAGTTGGCTTGCAAACTCAGTGAACGAGATGCCTCAGAACATGAACATACATCTACTGGCAAAACTTTCAGACATTGCTACAAGTTTCAGTTTGTTCTCAAACACAATTCTGCCTCCACATCCAGGGCAGAACTTAACAGACTCGAAAAGAATTTCTCTAACCTCAAAACACAGCATTTCTGAGAGAAATCATCCACTAAGAGCTGTACTTAGCAGGTTACTGAAACAGTCAGGAGGTCTGATTGGTATTTTCCCAAATATATTAGATTTTTGCATGCCACAAAGATGACAGTCTCCTCATTGTCCTATTTTATCTTTGAAATAGCTCTTGGTTAGGCTCATAGAAGGCTGATTTTAAAAAAATGTATTTACATACATAGCTCAGCTTGCCTTATTGAAACAGGGAACAGTCCTGGAAGCAAGCTGGCAGGCCACTGCTGAAGCAGGACTGCCCATCCCACCAGATGTGAGCTGGTACACCTGCTACAACACAGCCAAGCCCTGCAGACAATGCCAGCATGAACCTAACAGGCTGCTGGGGTTTCTTACCTGTGACAGAAATCCCTGCCTGGGCCAAACCTCACCACTCAAACCTTCCTTCATTGCTAACTCTTCATCTCACCTTCTGCCCACAGATGTACCAGAAGCAGCTGGTTCCTGTGATGAAGAAAACCTGTATCTAACCCTGCCCACTTTTGGCTTGCACCAGTACTGGGACCTGTACCTCGGCAACAAGCTCCTGAACCGGCACGTTGCCCTCACCAATGGGTACCTTGCAGCTACCAACGCCACACACCTCATCTTGCAAATACCTCTGTTTGCTGGGGGACTCATCTATGAGGTACAGGAGCTGTTCAGCAATGCCTTTTTTAAAGCACATAGGACTGTTTGCTCTCACAGAGCCCTAGAGTCAGTCTGTAGTGCTGTGGTATTACACTTATTGGAAAACTTCCAGAGGGAAGGATTCTGAGCCAGAGCAAGTAGGATAAGAGGCATCGGACATGGACCCTATGGTAATGCCATGCATTATGAAATGTGCTGTCCCCACTTGTCTCTAAAAGATATGCACCAAGTCTTCAAAAACAAACTCCTCAGTGTTTTTAGTAAGATGAGGCAAAATGTCCCATCTGCATTGCGCCAGAAACAATATTTCAATATAGCTTTTATGAAAGAAGCTCTTTGAAAGGAACTTTTTGTAGAAATGTTAAGACATGGCAGGGGAAAATTGATGCTGTAATAATTTGAACTATTCTACTATAATCAGCCCAAATTTATCTCTGTGACAGTGACTGATAAATTCATACAAGAAAACTTGTACTTCTGCCCCCACGTTGCTTCAGGCTCAAGTCTTCACACTGACTTAACTCTTGGGACTTGTTAGTATTCGAGTGGCACAAGCTAAGGAGCAGAACTTTGTACACGTGGATGATGCACTATAACAGAAGACCTCTTCCATCTCCTCCTTTGCAGGAAGTGTCCTTTCAGAAAATTAAAGCAAGGTTTGATGTTGCCCTAAGGAAAGTGAGAACTATGGAAACCTTACAGATGTTCTCCATTAGCTGCAGTTTTAATTCTTCAGCATTTATAAGTAAGTCATGCAACTGATCTACCAATAGAAAGATGTGTGATTCTCTCTTGAGCTCATAATCAACTCTCTGGCTTTCTCAGTATGCCACCCAGATGGTACCATAATGGTATCTGCCCAAATGAAGACCGTTCCTGCCATTGACATGAGTAAAACCAAGCTAAGGGACAGCTCCTGCAAGCCTAGAGAGTACAATGAAGCTCATGCCTTCTTCAAGTTCCATGTCACTACCTGTGGCACTTCAGTAAGGGTAAGTCCATGGCCAGAACAGATACACCTGCTGGAAGTCTCTGCCTCTCCTGCATTTTCTCTTTTGGTTCCCTGCCCCAGCTCCTGAGAAGAGTCAAATTATAATGAGCTTCCCATATGCACAGTTTGAAGGTGACCACATTATTTATGAGAATGAAATCTCTTATGAGAAAGAGACTCTTCCAGGACAGAGCATACCAACAATCACAAGAGATCCAGACTACAGGTAGGAGCTGCTGCTCTCTGACACTGCTCACTTTTGTTCAGCTGCTGGAAAATAGATGTAAACGCAAATTTCTTGTTTCTTCTATTCTAGCCTAACAGTCTTGTGCTACTACCAAGCAAAAGAGACCCTAGTGCTTGGTGCCTTCTCCAGTGAACCGGCCACATCCCCTCCCTTTGGCTCTGGGATGATGCTCCCACGTTCAAATACTGCAGGTGTGCAAATCTCTTCCTCCATTTTCAGACCTCTCTGACTCTTTCAGTCCTTAGTTCCTTTGTTAAGACATGCCTTACTTTCAAATAAAGAATCTCACTAACATTTCCTTCTCTTCAGCTTACAGAAGGGTAAGAAAAGCTCTGAGTGTAGTTTCAAGAGTGTCCAAAGGTAAATCTCCTTCTACGGAAATCAGAAAATTTCTATATATGTTTTAGTTTAAATAATATTAAACAACAACAAAATACCCTGACATTTTCTCGAGATGAATCCTTCATGGAGTTCTATGGGCCCAGCATGGCAATACTCAAACAACCCATGGAGCCGGTGTTTCTTGAGGTGGAGCTGAAAGATGAGAGCCCCAGTGTCGAGTTATACCTGGAAAACTGCTGGGTAGCCAGATCTCCAGACTTCAACAACACCCCAAGATGGGACATCACTGTGGATGGGCAAGTAGTATTAAATGTCCAATGAACTCATCGGCAAAGCCCTAACTTCTGCTTAGGTCTGTTGATCTTTCCTCTCAAATAGGTGTGAGATTAATGGCAGTGAGTTTGCTGCAGAGTTCTGCCCAGTACCTGTTAGCCCCAGGGTGAGATACCCTTCTCACTTTAAAAGGCTGGCAGTAAGGACCCTGGCACAGCAACTGGAACAGGTAGGATTGAGTGAAGGGCTCACCTCCCACTCATGGACCCTATCCTGGAAATCTGGATGACGTCCTTACTCATGTGGTTTAGCTGGAGGTAGTCCTGCAAGAAACAAAAAGTTGGACTTGATGAACCATATGGTCCCTTCTAACCTGAGATTTTCTATGACTCTGTGCTTTGAGAAATAGATTGGGGCACCTCACAGACTTAAACCCTAGCCAACCTTCAACTCACTACCCTGACTTGTGCACAGCTTTGCTTCAGTTATCTTCTTAAATCTCCTCTGCCACCTAACTCACTTGAGATTGGATTGGCTGGAGTAAAAAAAATTATTTGGTATGCAATTATGATTTTTATATGGTGGTTATGGCTTTGTGTAGGATCAGATTCATATCACTTCAGCTCAAAATGTCTAGAGGAGAAAAATCAACTTATATGTCCCAATGTCCGGATGAAGTTCAGCTCTGTTGTCTCCCATCTGTCCTGGCCAGTCATCCATCTCCTCGGGTGTCAGTCCAATAGGCAGAGAAGCAGAGGCATGTGGATTTGGTCTTAAAGTTTGAGATCCTGTTCTCCTCTAAGGACTAAGGAGAGCGAAGAAAAATCCAGGACAGTCACCTGAGGGTACTTTGCTCCTTGTGCACCCAGCTGAGTGAATTGTCTGTCCTGACATGGACTGATACCAGCCGTGGTGTGCTCACCCTGCCTGGGCAGCTAAAGCAACTGCATCATTATTTACTCAGCCTTTCATAGGCACCTCAACTCTTGAACTTGCTAGAAATGAACATGATGCAATTCTGGCTTGTGCTGCTTCCTAAGTGTGCAGCTGCAGCAGGCACCAGATTGAGTTTCTGTCTAGCTTTGATACACTGCAGCATGTGAGGTTTTAACTTCTGTCTCAGCTTCTCAGTTACCAAACTGCCTGAGGGCTTCCTTGACACCAACTTCAAATTCAAAGCAGGTTCAGCTAGAAGGTGCCACATGGAAGTGCTCATAGAAGCCTAAGTCTAATCAGATGTAGTTTCTGCAAAAGGCAAAGACAAATAGTGCTCTGCAAAGTGGGATTTGCTATGGATCAAGTGGCACTTTTTTTTCTTCTCAGGTGTACGTGCACTGTTTGGTGGTAGCGTGCTCTCCTACCAACACACAACCTGGCAGCACCTGCAGAGGACAGTGCAGCTCAAGCAGGGAGAGGAAGGGTAGGTTGTGGAGGAGAAAAAGAACCTTTGCAATGCACCACTGGCCTGATGCTTCTCAGATTTAGGAGCTCTTACTTTGGCATCTGAAATACCTCGAGCATGGACTGTGAACTCTGATGTCACTCTTAATGTACAGCACGTATGTATTCTCTAAAAACTACACAAACACACTGTGTATCATTCTCAGGCTTTCCAGGTCACCCTTCTGACAGTCTCCAGGGCTATGTACTTGCTGGACCAGTATGGATTGTTGCTCCAGATCTAAGATAACACAGGTAAACTAAATTTGGTAAGAACACCAGACCCTGCGTACTCACCCTGAGAGGTCGCCATGATTTGTGACACAAGCCATGCAGAGCCTGTCCTTGAAGACCTCAAAAATAACAGTTCTGTTACAAGAACTGGGAATGGACATGGTCTGCAATCCCATGGTCTCAGCTTGAGCCCATGAGAGAGGGAAGAAGGAGAGCTCCCTGCCAAGTCAAACACAGGTGGCGTGGCTCTGGAGCAGATGCCAGCAGCCAAGCAGGGCATGCTGGAGTTGGGACATAGCAGGCAGTTTTGGAGCCAGGTATTATTTCAACAGGTTTTCAACAGGACTGCCCCTAGTCTGAGAGAAAACAGATCCAAAATTTTAGAAACAAACACTAAAGCACTTAGGCACTCTGCCATAAACATTGCTTTTGAATGGTTCCAATCTTCCAAAGAGTAGGGTTTCTTCTACAGCTTCATCCACCCTTGGACAACCAGAGCTGCTGAGCTGTCTGCTCCAGCATCACTCCTCACTTTGGCCTCTGTGTGTGTCTCCAACAGCACCTGAAGGCTCTGCTGTGCTGGCTGCTTTCCAAATGGTGCCACTGGACACAGGAGCTACTTTTTCCAGGAACAACCAGAACTATTTGCATGAAGTTTAAAGACCAGATGGTGTGACAGCACTGGAAAGTTCTTGATTCTGCTAACAGGATCAGTAAATCTTGCAACCTGTTGCCTCTCTGCAGTGGCTACAGAAAAGAACTTACCAGAAAATAACCTAAGGCTGCAAAACAACACTTTGTGTTTCTTCCAGCTGCTCAAAAATGGACTTGCAGATCATTAAAATTATTCCAGCCCTAAGTATAGCTGCTTCTTGTAATACTTCATAAAGTGACTGCCAATCTTCCCATCTGAATGTAAAGTGCAAATCTGAAAAGTCAAATAAAAATACACCAGAGCAACGTAAACACAGAACATCTCCTTGCTAATGTGCAACAGCAACCATCTGCTGTACCAACGCTGGCTTCAAAGAGCCAAGCGATTCCTGCCAGCGCCCCTCCAGCATGCAACACTAGGGCGCACGCTTCTTCTCACTAATGCAGCTTTGTCTGGATCCTCACCTCAACCTGACATTCTTGGAAACTTGTAAGTTCCTTGTTTTCCTCTCTTGGAAAACAAGAGAGGAAAACCTGTCCTTGCATGGAAAAGACTAACTCTACAAAATGTGAGTAGATGGATACTCTACTAAGAGCAAAAATGACATCTGGTATTTTTTGTTTCTGCGCTTACAAAAATATTTCTTTTTTTCTTTTTTTCTTTTTTAATTCTTAATTTTTTTTAGAAATCAAGTACAAACCAAACACATGAGGTCCTGTAGTCACTCTCAGGATGTGCCTGCAGTGTAACTGCAGGTGTGGCCGCAGCAACAGCAGTGCAGAGGGGGCAGATGGCACACTCGTGCTGACAGCACACTCATGTGCAGTCTCCAGAGGGTTTCAGGCAGCCCCTGCCTTCCCAGGCAGGGAATTGGCTGCTCAGTGCACACACATGGCCCACTTCCCAAAAGCTGCAGTCCTGCCTGAGACGACTGCTGAATAAAAGCTGTACCTGCTGAAGGAGTAAGATGTGTAAAAAGGAATGGGAGGGTGCTGGGACCCCAGGACTCTCCAGCAGCTGGTGGGGTGCAGCCTTCCTCTGCTGCATGAGCAGTGCACTCTGCTGTCCACAGCCCACACTGCAGAGCCCAGCAAGTTACTGCTCCCATGCACTTACCAGGAGAATACACTCCCTGTTTTTAACAATAGCAGCAAACTCATAATTTTAAGTTAACTTTCTGTTAATCTAAAAAGCAGTCCTCTAGAAATTTGCAGATGGGATGAAGGGAAAATACAAGTGACCAAATGTTAGCTCTCCTCAGCACTGTCGGGCCACGCAGGTGAGCATCAGGTCTGGTCTGGTGTCACTAAGGTTCCCTTGGTTTGTAGCCTTGCAGAGCATATTTACATAAATTTGTCTGCAGTAAGTGGGATATCCCAGATCATCCCCTTTTGCCCTGGAAAACCAGGAAGGGATCCAGCAGCATTCCATACCCTTCACCCACCACCTGACAGATATGGAGCCTTTTCTCTTCTGCATGCACTGGAAAAGGGGAAGAAAAGGGGAGACAGACTTGCATTCCCATTCCAACAGGGATTTCAGGTTTCCCCCTTTCCCATAGACGAACCAGAGCAATTCCAGATCCTTAGTCTCTTTCTCCTACCTTGGTTGCCATTCATGGTGTAGATGATGATTTTCACACTGGATCTCACAGTGTGCTAGGGTCAGGTATTCCCTGTTCAGCTTTGAGGGTGTCTTTCCCAAGGTATGATTCAGCCATTTGCTGATTCAGCCTATTGCACAGGTGTACTGCCCTGCACCAACATTCTCCTGCAATTATTCTACCTATCAGGTGTTGCAGATGGAACTTCAGCACTAACTCCTGTCCTAGATTGCAGATTTCAGGCTGTTCTGGTTTTAGTAGTATATCTATGCACTTGCCAGAACTACTTTCTTATCCCTTGCTGTGAGATAGGACCAGGAGAAAGAGCAAAACAGGCCCAAAACTTCAGAAGAACCAAGAAAACCTTTATTGACAAATTAAACTGGTTTATAGA
>VWZN01012597.1:545459-621587 GCA_013396955.1 Regulus satrapa | reverse complement strand
ACCGCAAGGAGCGGCAGGGCCGGGGAGCGCTCTGCTGCTGCTCTGCCCCGCTCCCGGAGACTCTCCCCCCCAGCTCCACTACATCGTCCAGCACAGGGACCGGGGCGAGCGAGGCCAGAGGAGATGGAGACGATCAGAGAGAGCTGGAGCTCCTCTCCTCGGGACACAGGCTGGGAGAGTCGGGGGGGGTCAGTCCGGAGATCTCAGAGCATCTTCCAGTACCTAACGGGGCTCTAAAGAGGGCTTGGACAGCGACTGTTTACAAGGGCATAAAGGGATAGGACAAGGGAAAATAGCTTTTAGCTGAAGGAGGGAAGTTTTAGGCTAAACACAAGGAAAGAAATCTTTACTGTGACGTGGCAAAACACGAACAGGTTGCCCAGAGAAGCTGCAGATGCCCCATCCCTGAAAATATTCAAGAGCAGGTTGGATGGGCTTCGTGGTACCTGGTCTAGTGGAAGGTGTTGCAGCCCTTGTCAGAGTGCTTAAAACAAGATGGTCTTTAAGGTCCCTTCCAACCCAGGCCGTTCAACTACCCTGTGATTCTACGGAGATTTTATCCTTACCTGCCCTAGGCTTAGGTGAGAGCCAGCACAGAAGAGATCCTACGCCCTCACCGTGAACATCACCGCTCGTGGCTCTCGTCAGGCAGCCAAGTGCTGGCTGGCCCTCGGGACAGCTCAAACCATGAGAGGCCCTGCAGCACTGCCAGAGCTCAGCCCTGGACCAGCAGCAAGGCAGGACAGCGAGACACTGCTCCTTTGCGTGTAACAAGGGGGACACTTCAGCTCCTGAAAGGTGTTCAACAGATGCAGGCTGCTCTGTTGAAAAATGCCAGGTTCCAGGTTGCAAGTTCATGGGGGTTTCCTTAACCTCCTGTTGAAGGTGCTGTCACCCAAGCTCAGGAACACGAGTGACACGCCGACGGCTGCGTGTTTTCAAGCCCTTTATTGATATGGTGGATTTAAATACACTTGGCAAAGAAACCAGCACTAACATCTGCTTATAACTGGTATCACTCTAAAAACTCTAAACAGTAGTACAAAAACATATATAGTAATATTATCAAAATTATTGTGACATTATTTCAACTCAGGAATCACTTCCTTCAAAATACTGTGAATCCTGAGAAAACCCAGTAATTTCCTATGGAATTAGACCAAAAAAAATGAAGCCTGCTCAAAGTAGAAAATATTGACACGAGCCTACATTCAACTCCCATGGCTTTGAATCTAGCCTCAACCTACAATTCAAAAATAATGCTTTTATCTAAAGTCTTTTTTAATGAAGTGTGGCAAAAAAATGGAATCTATTTACACAGCAGTTTCTTCAGATAAACGAGAGCAGTAAAGGTTTCTCTTTTGGGTTTTGTGTTTTGGTTTTGGGGTTTCTCTTTAATGTTTCGCTAATAGCAGCACTAACTGCTACAATACAGTACCTGAGTTGTATTTCAATAGACAGTAACATTTGGGAGGCTGTTTTCAGCAGTCATAAATGCAGTTACAGAGTCTTTCTCCTCAGCTTATTGTGCTGTGGCACAGAGGGCAGGCATTGTAATGGCCTGCTTCTTTGGCTTTCATACAATGCTTACACACACTGCACATCCAGAATCGATACTCCAGGATAGGGGCTCCTGTTGCAACACACACAGGAAGTTTACCTTCTCCACTATTAAAAAAAAAAAAAAAGAAGAGTAAAGGTGAAAGAATAAAAATGTGGTGTGCCAACTGTTGTTTAGAAGTTATTAGCTCATTAAACACCTCACTGTTCAGGTAACCAAGTATATAAATCTTCGTACCAGAGAATGCCCACCCCCAGAACCATACAGCTCAGGACCAGCAGATCCAAAAGATGGAGTGAAAAGAAGCACTGAAAGCCATATAAAGATAAGGCTTGGATTAGACACCTGCACTGCTATTATACTCTTTCCTCTGACGTCTGAAGGGTCAACTTGACAGCTGCTACTGAGATTCTGTACAGTTGCACAGTAGATCAATCAAGCCAGGTTAAAATCCTGTTTGCTAAAAGAAAATTGACTCACAATTGAATTCCATATTTACAAGTTCCATGCTCTTAGCAGGAAACATGTCAAATACACCACTGTGGGTGCAGCCACTCCAAGGACTCTTACTCCTTAGTTGTGGGTGCCCTTCACACTAATTTTAACTTCACAAATTGCTCTTTTCACACCAGGTGCATTTAGGTAATTGAAAAAACAATGGAGACCTGTTAGTTACTAATGGTTAAACACTCCCTCACTGATACTTTCATCACCCCACCATGGTGGTGCAAACAGTAACATTCTTAACTTTAATGTCACAGCTGCACAGTCTCAAAGGTCCTAAAACTCCTCCTGTGCTTTGTCTACCTGCATTTCAAATTAAGATGAAGTCACATCTTTATGCCCAGTTCCTCAAATGCAGTCAGTCTCCATTTTCCCAAACAACATAATGCTGTAGTATGTTCCTCCAAACTGGCTAACTCCTGCCTCATTCTTCCCCAATATATGGTTTAAGCAGCAAAGCACTTGACTGACTTGGTCACACACAAAACCTGCTAAAATCCCAAATCCAGCAAACAGCAGAAAAAAGTGATAGTATAGCATAATATAAAAATAAACCCACCTCTCAAGAACATCATCCAAATCAGGTTTTTTGTTATGCTTTGGTCTGTATCTTGTGAATATCTCTAGAGCAAGGTCTTCATACTGTTGCCTCTGTTCTGGCTTAATAGTTTCCAAGGATTCTAATTTAACAAAGGCTTTTGAACAAGTATCAAATGCTCTGTTTGCACATGCACAGAGTGCCAAAAGGGAATAGATTTCAACTGCAGGGATAATGTCTTCATAATCTCTCAAATGAAGAGCTAAAAAAATGAAAAAAGAAATCCAAGGAAACTTATTACACATCTTGGGAGAAGTGCAGGCAGGCATCTATATTAAATGGTCCCTACTAGACAACAGTATTAATTCTAAAAGGTGGACAACATGAGCCACAGGCTTTTTACTGATATGACCATGACTATGAAGCATCGCTCTAAAAAAAAATAGGAAATTTCACTTGCAAATTGGTGTCTTCTTGAAACACTTTATTTTAGTTAGTTGGTTGGTTTGTTCTTAAAATAGAAGGATTTGAAATCTTCATTACTTGGACAAAGTACAAGGCACTATTTGTTTCTCTAATTCCCACAGATTTTTTGTGAAGCTCTACAAAGGGATCTGATGTAAATTCTGGTATACCTTATGGTTTAGGGAGAGAAACAAAACAGTCAGCAGAACATCTACAGAGATTGACCAATTTGCCAGGTAATATTTGGAAATATTTGCATTTTCTTTAGCAGAGTCTTTTCCAGGTATTGTGACTGCAGCCACATTCAGTATGCCATATAATGATACAGTTTTGGTTTAAATTCCATGGGCCTGATTAAGAACTGAAATATGTGGCAGCTATAAATGAAGTTACGTGCTCTCTTTACAAGGTTGAAAATTAATTCTTACCTGTTTTAAGTGCAGCATCTACAGAACCTTTATAGAGCTGTTTTTGTGCAAGTATGAAAAAATGGTAAGCCTCAGCTCCTCGCCAAGCGTTGTCTGCAAAGCGATTCGTTGAAGAAAGAACATCTTCTTCCAGCAGGCCAGCCAAAGCTGAAGCACTCTGAAAACAAACCCGTATCACAAGTAATTTTTATATGAAACAGATACAGCAGGAAATGGGGATATATGAAAAGAGCTGCTCTACACTTGGTGATTACACCACTGTCCGTGTTAAGCAGGAAAAATACGAACGGACCTACAGTGAGCATTGTCAGTGGCTCTGTACAGAGCACAGGCACAACATATGGGGCAGATTTCCCAAGAGAAATATCATATATGTGTGTATACAAATATATTTTGTGCACATCTGTAGACTGGTTCCTAGTTTGGATTAATACTGCATTTCAACACCAGAGCTCTTAAAAATTTGTTTAAACTCTTTCTTTTGTGCATAGGAAGATGAAGATGTGAGCAGAGCAAATGAATTCTTCCATTTGCTTCCCTGTATCTGGAGCCATCTCCCTGCTGAATTACAGGCAAGATAGCTTAATCTAATCACAGATCACCCTTTGGGATCAGTACTACTAAATGACACAAGAGTCTTGCAGGAAGAAAAAAGTCAGGAGTTTCTTAATAATATAATGAAAACATTAAGAAAAACATGTTGAACTTAGGAAGAAAAATATCTATTAATACATACAATTTAAATGTTTAAAATAATACTTAAAACAGTATGTTTTCATGGGGGACTTGCTTGAAAGAAAGCTTTGTTCTTAGCAGGGAAAAGGGTTATTAAAATAACATTTTAGTTTCCCATGAAGATTGCTTGCTTTATTCTGACTAGGTAGCAGATACCAGAATTCAGAAAGGGGAGAAAAAAAAAAAGACACTACCTCTGAACTTCTCTCTTTAACTTTTCCCCTTTGTGCATTTTGCATTTGTTCATGACACTGTTCCATAAGTAAGGCTGATAGCACATAAAGCTTTTTAACTCGCAAAGGCTTCGTCCTTTTCTTTGACTCTTCATCTGCAATCTTAAAGAAAAAACAAAAGGATTTAATTCTCTTGGACAATTGCATGCTTGTACAAACCTAGGAAATCATGCCAAAAAAATGATTCTGCTTTTAAATGTAATAATTTAGACTGCAAACAGAGCTATAAATGAAAATGTCAAAGTGAAGTATGCACATTATTCTATATTTATTTAGCTAACATGTATATAAAGCCAGATTCTCAGGAAGGATAAATCAGTGTAACCATGTGCATGTCTAGTGATCTAGTATAAAAATAAACTAAAAAAAAGCAATTTTTAAACACATACATAGCTTTCAATAAGGTCTGGTGGTTTTCCCAGAAAAGAAGAATGGCTTTTGAAAGTAACATATATTATATACACATATACTGCTATAAATATCTGCTGTAAAAATTACATATCACTCCTACAAGACTTTAAACTATGTAGAGAAATCTCTGCAGCCAAACCAAATCTAAGCAACATCTTTATCTCAAAAGCACACCACAGCCGTTTCTAATTGAAGAAATACCAAAATTTAACTTCTAGTTATTGACATTGCCCGTTTTTTTAAATTATTATTAAATGAGATAAAAATCACTCCCATGGTATCTAAAATAATGTGGACATTGCACCCCAGGCCAGTCTACCATTCTCTTTTGCTAGGCAATGCAGGGCATCAGGACCTTTTCTGAGGTACAGTTCATCTACTGCAATGAAAGTCTCTAAATAAATAAATAGATGGCTTGTGTCCCCAAAGTCCCCTCTCCACCAGCTACAGAGGACACCCAGGAACTATGACACAGAGAGACCTGACCTCTGGGAGACCTCTGGGACTCTTTGCAGTATCCTGTATGATGGCATCTGCTTATTGTCAAGGCATTGTTAAAACTAAACTAACCCCAAGAGGATAAAAGTAGTAGGAAATGATACGAGCTAGTCAAAAAAACCCAGTAATTTGACATAAGAATTAAACCTGTGATACCTTGAACATGAGCTTAGCAGCTTCAAAGAAATAATTTGCTTTACGATAGAGTTCTATAGCATCAAGGATTTTATTCTTTTCCAGTAAATGACTTGCATATCTGGCTAACAAGGATCCAATCTCTTTCATATTGTGATTTTTAGCCAGCTCCACAGCTTTATTCCACTAGAAATTAAAGGAGACAATTATTAATCTCATTTTTTTTAAATACACTCAGAACAAAACAGTTATCCATGAACAGACTGCAATGTTTTTCTGCAATATTTCATCACCATTTTGAACCAGACTACTATAAAATTAATATAAAAAGCAAGAGAATACAAATGCTTACATCATTGCAAATCATGTGATGGCAGCAGAACTGAAAAAAATGCTGGACCTCTGTCCAAAACCACATATAAAACAGTTGCTTCTACTTTGATAAAAGCTATGCAAAATCATTTCACTGCAGCTCACAGATGGACACGTGGATTTCAACACTTCTGATATTACTTATACCAGACTCTCAAAAGCATGTCTGAAAGAAGACCTCAGCTCAGCAGCTTAAAGCATACTTTACTTATCCCTCTAGGCACCTCATTTTGTCTGTGAATTTTCCTGATCTTCGATGGTATAGCTGCTGTGTTTGCCCCAGATGAAAAGTTTGGCAAGACTGAGATCATAAATGAATGTCACACCCGATGGCTCTTCAGATTCGTAAGCTAAGAAACTGTTCACATAAAGCCAGCCCTAGTCAGTCCTGCCATTCCCATCCATGGGGTTCCTCACAGCCACCCTCCCTTTTTCCCTTAACTGTGCTGACACATACATTTGCACAGGTTAAGTCATACCAGGAAACAGCTCTAGTTAGAAACACGCAGATCAGTTTCCAGCTCAGCTTTTTCCAGCTACATCCTCATGCAGTCACAAATCCGTTTCCATCCGTACCAAGGAGGGGGATGTGGAAAATAGCCAGGATGGACAGCTGTCTCTTCCCCAGCCTTCTCCCATTCCATCAGGAGGCAGCACAGCCTAGCTCCACAGAGGCCACAGGTGTCTGTATGCTGAGCATGCTGCCCACGTACCCTGCATGCAGCTTTGCCCTCCCCCTCCAGTAGTCTCATCTTTATCTCAGAGAACTGGCTTAAGCACTGAAGCATGAATCTTCCAGAAGCTATGACAAATAATCTGACATTTAACAAGGATTGTACTCCACTGGACATTAGGATAGAAATCCCACTGTTAACCTGCTATTATTACAGATAATCTCCTGCTGTTTTACCTGGTTGAGATGCACACAGGTATCCACGGCATCCTTTGGTCGATTACATTTCAGAAAGGCTGACACAGCTTGTTCACACATCCCCACTCTCACAAACATATAAGCTATATCCTGCAAAAAGCATCAGCACTGTATTAAATTCACTTCTGCATTTGTAGTACATTGTGCAGCAACAGCAACGCTCCTGTTTGGTGAATTTAAGTCCAAGAGGGTGGGGAATGTGCTGCTTGCTTCGTGAGTCCTGTGAGGGTACAAGGCATTGTTGTAAATCTTTAGAACAGTGTGCTAGTCTCACACACTGGCTCTAAATTCAAGAAAGCTATTACAATGAGGTTAAAAGAAAATGCTGTGTCTTGGTTTACTGGAAGAGCCATTAAAGAAGCATGTTTTACATTTTTCAAGTATTTTGGATTAAGTAAACCACAGCATAGTTTTAAATTAGCTATTATTTAGTAGGTAATTTCCTGCTACATATACACACCTATATATACCCTGCACACCTATATATCCTACACACCCTATCCCATCTACTTCCCTTCCTTTTGGAGTACTGTCACTTGGGTCTTTCTGAGGAACTGGGACAGTAAAGGAAAGGAAGAGGGGTGGAGCATGAAAGTAACAGTAATACTAGAGACCAATACCACAGTAACACCATTGCACTTAAGTGAGTAGGTCACACACTGCATCCTTTCTCTCATTCTTAACCCTCCCAAGAAGGGAAATTTAAAATAAATAGTTGGGTATAAGACGATGAACAATAAAGGTGCTTTTTGCTTACAGGTAGCAATTTATGATTCTCTGGAAGTGAATTGGCCAAATTCTCCAGTCCTTGGTAGTCTTCTAGCATGTAGTAACATTCAGCTAAACGTTCCTGGTTTTGTCCTTGGACATAGTACTGTACAGCATTTAACCTATTAAGACAAAAAAATGTGGTGGCTTCTAATATATAAACACAAGAGAAGTTTTTAATTCTGTAAGCCTTTTGCATTTGTACATTTTAAATCATATTATTTTAAATAGGTAGCTCTGCTTGAAAAACTTTCATGGCTAGAATTTCACTGTTTTTCCAAAATGCACCAAAAAATTTAATTTTCACAGATCATTATACTAATAGTGTAGCAATATTGATTCTCTAGCATAAGATTAGGAAGTCAAGGAATTCCCACATCTGCAGGGATGGGGGCAGACAATGGACAATTTACAGCTAAACTTCCAGAGAAGGGCTTTACTCTTGTGCTTCCGTATTTTAAAACCCAAAGACCGAGACCTCCAAGACCATTCTCCAAAGTAACCTAAAGCATCTAAAACTCAACTTTCAAAAACGAATCACAGGTTTTCAGCTGCATTGTGAAAATACAGTTTGGACAATGGCAATACTTAGTGGAGCTGTGAAACTCTAAGAGATCGGCTTAGAAGGCAATACAAAAAATTAATGAAAAATATTCCCTTCAAGTTATTAGCTATGAAGACATCACTTTTGGCTCAGTAAGCACCTGACTGCAAAATGTGTTATAGGTGTGCACTGCCCTTAAAATCTTCCTTGGCTGCCCAGTTTGGGCAACAGCCAAAGACAGAGCCAGGTCAGAGAACTCTGGATCTTCTCAAATATTTGAGGTTTGAAGCATTTTAGAATATTCACTGATGGTTAGTAATGCTGTACTACTTTTAATCCCTTTTTGTTTTTTTAATACTTTCTATATCCAACCTAATATAACTGTATGGGTATTTCTTTTTCCTTCCTTTCCTTTAAAGCAGACAGACTTCAAGCAAAGCAGAGATTTACACCACCTCCACCTTTTACGTAACTAATCAACAGCTCTCTGTTTATCATATGATTGAACCATAAAGGTTGTGAGTTAAATCTCATTATTCCAAAATTATCCTACTTTTCTGATATGTGTCCCTCCTCATCCATTAAGTCTTGCTCCCGACTCCTGGCTCCTCTCCAGACCATACCATTTCTGCCGGTCTGCAAAATAGTCTCCGATGGCGTTGTGTGCCTGCTCCAGGAGGGCATCGTCCGAGTGCCCCGAGCCCGTCTTCAGCAGCTGCAGCACCCGGAACCAGTCGCCCAGTTTGATCCGCAGCCCAATGGCAAGATCTCTGAACACCAAACAGCAGGGAAGAGGCAAACGCAACAAAACAGGTAACAAAGAGCTCGAGAAAAGCATCCAGAAGTATTTTGCTTGTTATTAACCCGCAGTGCAGGTATCAGAGTGATCCCAGATAACCTGTTTACAATTTAAACACTGTTCCATTAAAGCAAATACTCGAGAGAGCTCAGAGGTTCTATCACACGTAAGCACTTCCTTATCAGCCACACTCCCGTGTGAGGAGTTACATGAGTGAAACAGCTGGCCTGATGTTCTTTCAGGTTTCCTCTTACTCTGTTCTGTATCTTTCGCTGCTGACCACTACAAGAGATGGCAGCAGCTGCAAAAGGCTAAAAGCAGAAGGAAGGTGAGGGGAAAGACCGAGAAGCAACAAATATCGATATTCAAGGCTAAAGCCGAGATGAAATAAAATGGATTTCAGAGACTTCTCTTCCAGATTCAGGTTGATTTTGCATACAGGAGAAAAGGCTCAGCAGTAGTTTTTCCTTTTTATTATTCATACATACATATGACTCACTGTGTGTCTGTCTGGCACGTTTTTTCCTACCAAACAAAATAATTCTATATTGCCTCATGTAAAAGTTATTCTGCAGGTACATAGAAAAGAAATGGGAGAGATCTCCTATGCCCTTCTTTTAAAAACGGCCTCAACTTACAAGTACATTAAAGAAGACATTCCTTATGGAAAATAGACACAGCTAAGTAAGAGCATCTATCTAAAGACATTAAAATTTTATCGGAAAAATAGATTTCATTATGATTTATGGTAGATCCTTATTAGGATTTCTCTAGTTGTGAAAGTTGAAAGCAGTAAACAAAAAAGTAAGTTTATGACTTCTGTGTCCAATTCTGTGTCCGAATTTCTCTTCATCCATGTGAACAGAAATCTGCCATATCTAAAACTGGGTGTTGCAGTGTGACTGCAGTGCTTAGGAGGCAGCCCACAGCCCCAAACCACCAACCTGCCATCAAAGAGTTAACGAGCTGCAAGAAAGCTTTAATTGACAGGTGCTATTGGGCATCTCTCCCCAGCTCCTGCCTTCTCCCTACACCCTGCCACCCTGTCCCCCTTACTTTCATTCTTACAGCATGAAATAATAACTGATTTTTTCCTCCATCATTCCCTACTGTTTTTCGTGGCTCCATTAATCAAAGCTTAAAAACTTCACGTGTGCATAAGTGATTCATGTTTCTCCATGTTTGACCACCATCTACAGGCTACACTGCACAACTGCTGCTGACGATTTCTCATTATCCTTTTTCAGCAGAGACAGTGCTCTAGCTAATTACTTGGTGTTAATTTATATTCCCAGCAATACTAAAATTTTGCTTTGCTTGTTTTCATTCCTGAGCAAAAATTACACTGATTGGTTTCAGTGTTTCACAGTTTCATCCAGAGTCCTTCTGTCTCTCCAAAGATTGCAGTTCATTAAAAACTCTCTTGTTTGTATATGTAATTGAGAAGAATGTGTACTTGGCTACTAGCGCAGAACAACACCACATAAATTAAACATTATTTAAAATTGTTTGTATTTTTGGAATCCCAGTTGAAATACCGACCAAATACTTGTGAAAAAAATATCTATAAAACACAGCACTACCTAGAGCAGCCAAGGTTTTGTAAACAGTTTGGAATGCACTGGTTTACATACAGAACTGGTTATCTATGGATAAACCAAAATTCTCTCCATCTGATCCTTTTATGTTTTTGCAGAAACTGGTAAAGACTCTCCAGAGAAAATAGCCATTCCTGACTGAAGAATGTTTTTTCCCTGACTTTTTTTTTTATTTCCTGCTGAGATGTTTACATGCAATTACCTTCTGTCCATATCCAGATACATTCTTTCAGCTTCTTCAAATCTGCTAAAATAGGCTGCCACTTCTGCTTGCTTCATGGACTCGCTCTGCAGATTGCCCAAGCACTTCACAAACTTAATGCCTTGATAATCTTTGCAACGCACAAAAGCTTGTTCAGCCGTCTGCAGATCCAGCTTCTGAAGAGCAGCTTCAGCCAGGAGCCGCCTGTGTGAAAAACAAACACGGCAGATGGAAAAGCAGCTATACATTAAATTAAATGAGGATACATTTAACTAGTAATTATTTTAAGAAGACATGTGAGTTGTTGCAATTTTATTGTTTACTAGCTGATCTTGATACAGACGTGTGTTTATTCCTAATACATTCTGTGATCTGTCCATACTTGGTCGGGGAGAGATGTTCAAATAATTGCTAATATTCTTTTGTTCAGCTGTTCAGATGGACACTGGCTTGGGAGGAATGGACAAGATTTGACTGTTACACTTACATGAAATGCGTTGCTGGTCTCGGTGCAGTTCAATTTATTTCTTTCTCCCTATGCATTTGTCAGAACTTTAAGCCTTAACAGCAGCCTCAGTCTAAATGCCTCCAGCTACATTGGCCATGACAAATAAATTATCCTTCTGATCCACCGGGATGTTCCTGGTCCTGTCAGGACAGCAATTTGGCAGAGCAGGGAATACCTTTGGGGAACTTAAAAATTGATACAGTCCCATTGGTTAGTTCTGCAAACAGGGAATACAGGCCAACCTGAGTGCATCAGGTGCTTGAATGAGCTCTAGAATTTTCTGCAAAAATAAGGCTATTTAAAATTTGGACTGGCTGACTGACATTGTGGAACAAACTCAGAGCAGTAAGGCATTGACAAAGGCACTAATATTATTGCTGTATTCAGTGACCCAAGCCATGCTTAGGCAGTATCAGCTCTGTACTATTGAATCAATTTGAGAAGGTTGGAATCACTTAAACTCAAGGGCTAATCACTGACATCAAAGAAAGCAATTCATCTGCTACACATCAGTCTGTTTGTTGCATTCTATGAGCAAGGTCACTTGCTAGGTTTTTTTCTGATCTCAAATATATTGGTTTTATATGCAGCACTTCCAATTCATCTCTTCTTCATAAATATGTGATATGTTTTCTCTCATAATAAAAAAAAAAAAATTAATGGCAATTCTGGAGCAAGGTGAACAGAATTTGACATATATTTTGTGATTTTTTTGATATAGAACTTTTACTGAGACACGGACTTGCAAACCTAGTAGTCAGTTTACATTAGGTGAACAGATGGTACCAGCAAAAAAAGCATGAACAATTTCAAAGCTCCAAAAATCTTCAGCTAGTTCAAGTTCGTTTGTGAAATGAAGACTCAAAACATTAACATTTTACCCTACACACTCAAGCTAATAAAATTACAGTATTACAGAAACTTTCAACATGTAACTAGCAAATCTTGCTTTTCAAAATGAACATTCTGAAGACAAAGGTACAACTAGATAGAAAGGAATGTTTTTTGGGAAAGTTTTAAAGCAAGGTGTCTTGTCCAGTCTTTCAGCAACTCTACTCCAAACTCTACTCTACTCTTTCAGCAACTCATCTCCAAACAATCATAATTAAGAGTGAATTCTCCAATCCCCTTGATGCAAGCTAAGTATGCAATGCTGCAAGAGACCATTTAGCTTCAAATCAGGGCCAAAATTACTAAAGAAAGGTACAGATAAGTAAACAAGTCTCCAGAGAGTTAAAGAGAATTGGTCTCCTTCATCAAGGAACCTGTCAATGAAGTTTTAGGTTCTGCACTGACTTTTCATGAAATTATCTCACTGCAGGCCTTTACTCTTCCAGCCCTTTCAAGCTGGGATATTAAAAAGATTTCCAGCACTCCTGTTGTCACGGATTTACTCTCACATGTTTGCTCTGCAGTCTTTTCAACTTTAATAGCTGAGCCATGTTCAGTTGAAGCATAAAACTATCTCCATGTCTCAGATTCCTTCTGAGATGCTGCATGGGAACACAGCACACCCAGCCCTTCTCATTTCTGTCCCTCACAGCCTCTCCAAATGCTACAAGGTTATTCACACTTATCCTACTAGCAGTCTGACGTGTTCCCTTTACTGGGTTTAAAGTCCTTTAACGTATTAATATCAAATATATAAATTTTAATTTAACTAACTTAGTTATCTTTCTGTCAGCTTTTCATTTCCTTTGAAATCCTTCCAAAACACAAGGAACACTGTTTGTGTTTTGGAGCCCATAGAGCACAGAGCAAAAAGGTGTCCTGAGCCTACACCCTAAACCCACTATCACGAGACAGCACATGCCTGCCTGACATTCTAGGTACTCCAACATCCATTAAATCTTCAATGATTGTGTGTATAATGTACACTGCTTTGGCTGGTTTTAATCTGAGGGTTTTCATTTTCATGCTAGAGCTGTCTGAACAGGAAAAGAATAGAAAAGAAAACCAACTCAAACAAGTTTGGCTTATAGGAGATTTTACCAAAGTCTGGGATGTGGATTGTCTTCTATGAATTGGGAAGATTCCTCAATGCCAACTTTTTCAATCAATGCTCGACTGTCTCGTAATGACCGAACCTCGAAATTGATGATGTAATCTTTGTTAGGATGTTCGGGATTCTAACATAATGGATAAAGAAACATATTTTTATTCCTGGTGACTTTTTTTTTCACCCAACAAAACAAAATCCATCATTAAGAAAGACACAAACTTTTATTCAAAATAAAATGAATTATACTGACCTTTAATATTTCATCCAGAAGAACAGACTTGATTTCTAAATCTTCAAAGTTGCAAATATATCCAGATGTTTGTATAGGTTCCTTAAAGTTAAATAAGTTATAAAGGAATGAACTTGTATTCTGTCTGACTAAATCCTAACCCAATCTGTTAAGGATACATATAGATACATTCTTCTCCAAACTAGGATATACTGGCACTTCCAACAAGAAACAAACACTACAGTCATTAACATTATTGACAATTCCATAAACACAGACATCATCAGAAATCCTCACGTTTTCTGCAACTAAATTATGAGAAAGAGACAGAATAACACCTGCCAATATCTAGATTGAACTGAACTGTTTTACAAGTATCTCTACTAAAACTGCATTTATGTATTCCAAAGCATGCAACAAAAAACGCTCCTGAAAATCTCGTATATTTAAGAAAAATATTACACCAATTTTATGTTTCTAGGACTGACCATTCCTTTTACCTACTTGGTCCAAAACAACATTCCCACGTGAGAGTTGATAAGAAGCAAACTCACATAAACACTTGCAGAACTGAACGGCAAGCACACGACTAATACTATTCAAGAAAGAGCCATTAACTAAAGAGGGAATTTTTTAAAAAATGAGTAGTTTATAGATGCTGGTACTCACCTCCGGATCCAAGTTCCTGAACACATACATTCTCGTTTTCTCCATCATTGCAAACAGGTCCGGGTTGTCCTTGGCCCACTTCATGTCCCAGACGTCCTTGCGCTCCAGGCGGAGCTGCCCGCCCGCCTCGCTGCCCGCGGGCCGCGCCTCCAGGCTCAGCAGGGTCAGCACCCCCGAGCGGTCCATGACGGCCACACGGCTGCCCAACACAAACACAGCACAGCACGAGGGTAAACCACGCTGCTCCAGGCTCTAAACAGGGAGTTCTTCTCTAGCCTGGCTCGGTATAATTCTACAGGGTCCGTGAGATGCTGCTGTGTGCCAGAACCGGCACAGGCCCACATGATTTTCATTTATCTGCACAGCAGAGACCAGACACACGGAAAGATGTTCTTAATCTGCTCACAGAGGATCTGGCCCTGCAGAGGTTCTGCAATATGCCCATTTTTATATCTAGCATTTTGAAGATACATCAGATACCAAGCTGAATAAACGACAGGTCTGTCCCTCGCCCACCTTTTCTTGACCAAGACTCAAATGAACAACTGAGCAGTACGGGTTTTCCTTATTTACTAGGAGGCAGTGAAGCAGACTATTAAATTAGTCAGTGTGGTGATGCAGACAGTTAATTCCTAAAATGCAATTTCTTGCATTTCTACAAAGGGTATTCTCCACTTTTTTCCTAATGCAATATTAAGTATAATCCAATTGACCTTTGAAGTAGTTTAAAATATGGGAAAAAATAAAATTTCTAAAAGGCTACATTTGAAAATTTACAGTTGCATAGGTCTTCAGTGAATCGCAGTAACCTGTATTTACTAAAAGGCCATTTTAAAAGCATTTGTAAATATTGGCAGATAGACAGCCTTAATCCCTATTAAGATTTCAAATGCAATTTAGAAAATTCTCCTCAAAATGCTTATGGATCTGATCTTAGTTCCCTAGAACAAAGTCATTTAGGAAGAAAATGGCTTGGGTTCAAAACAAAATTAACATGGTTCTGACTAGATCATGCTGCCTTTTAAGCAAAGCAATCTATTTTTGGGCTATACCTGAAGTAGATCTCTACACATGCATGATGAATTTTGTTGGAAATTATAAAGTTATTTTAAAGTGATTAAAACTGCCTTATAAATTCTTGTGTATTTTTGCCTTTTCTGCTAACACTCTCATGCACTCTCTTGCAAAAAAAATAGCTGTTGAGTAGAAAGCAACTTCAGTATTGGCACAGATGAAGCTCAGGAGAACCAAACTTACTAGCTAACATCACCACTAATTACAGCCTATAACAATGGAAAATTAAATGGGATGAACAAAGCTTCCAGGCTTTAGAAGGACACAGAAACAGAAAGAGGCAATAGATATAAAATTTCAGGTTATGACATATTTTTATTAGTTCATGCCATGATCAAAGGAAGGTTATGTTTGATTCATCTAATGAAACAAAGGCATTTTCATGTACACAGGGTGCAAAACAGAGATCTTTACTAACAATCTCTCAGAAAAGTGATTGTCCAGATGGAAAAAATTAGTAATAAATAAATGGTTCAGCAACTATTAATTAAACTAAAATTAATAAACAGTTTATACTCAATTGAAATTAGTATATAATTATGATAGAATTATAGATTTCACAGAACTAGTATTTTCACAAATTTTAGTGCTTCACTTTGAAACTGGATATCTGTGTTAGAAGCAGACCTGTAACTTACCTGGAGTTGCAGTTCAGAGACAGCTGACAGGGATGACAGTCCAGGGTATAGCTCTGCACCACAGCCACATTAGGGAGGCTGTACCTCTGAATAGTGCCAGATTCTCTTCCCTAGAGGAAAGCAATGCTGCCTTAGTGGGAGAATTTGTCCATCAGTAAACCCCTTTAAAATGGTCTTATTTATATGCTGTTTTAGGCAAAAGAGCTTTGGGATAACTGACAGAGCATGAGTGAAAAGAGGGAATCATCACCCTAAAAGTTTTGAATTCTGGTATTAAAACAAGATACTATAAGATGCTACAACTGACAGATCTGCTTAAATTAGAGATGTTAAAACAAAGAGCTACAGTCCACATCTAGGCCCACAGAATTTCATGAGCCATGACCCTCCAGACATGGTCTACGTAATAAAAAGGAGAGGTGTGAAAAGATCCTTGTCCCACACTGGCAAATCCCCTCAAAGAGTTCCATATGGCAGCAGCAGCCCAGGTCTGAAAGCAGGACAGCTCTGCTCATGTGGGGCTGTCTGCATACCAACAAGCCTCACCAGAGAGAGACCAGGCTCGCTGCAAGACCAGAGCTAGATTTAAAAGGAAATGCTGTAAAATATACCAGTTACTCACAGGCTCGAGTAACAGAAAACAAATCTAAGAACCAGCATGGTTTATCTTTATTTTGCTGAATGAAACACCAATTCCCTGTGTCAAGATACCATCAGGCCGTCCTGCTGAAAGGAGTGACATTCCTGAACTGAAATGATCGCTGCCACTATTTTCTCATGGTGTTTCTGTAAATTGAACAACTGACCCAACCTGGTTTGCCTACCAGGTTGTTCAACTCTTATGTTGGAAATGAGTCAACATGAAACTTCAAAGGAGTGAAAACTTTATTCCTTCTTCTTCTTTCCCTAAAGCCATCCCTAAGATCCTCAGTATAAATCATCATTTTTGACCTTTTCACATATGTATGCCCTGTAGACTAAAAAGCAGATTCGTTCAGAAGTGTTAGAAAACTGAACCACTATCATATGCATTCAGCTTCAGCACATTTATCCAGAGCTGGTCTCAAAGGCCAAATTTCCTCTCCTTCTTTTCCTTTTTTGAAAGTCACAGATTAATTATTGGTAGAAGTTATTTTTTGTAGTCTTCAAGCAGCAACAATCCCACAGTCACCTATTAACCACCACACTTCTTTTGTTCATGCTTTCTCCCATGACTGATTTTGTAAAATCCAGTAAAAAGATATAACAACAAAAAAAATTCCACGCAGGAATCAGAACATGAGAAAACATCAAGACCTTTCCTGGAAGGTGGATAACAGGAAGAAACACTGTTTTTTCTCTCAGTTTCTTCTGTCCAGTTATTTTGCTTTAAAGCCCACATATAAGTTTGTTCATCTAACGAGATCACTTTCATCTTGGAACAAAAAAAGGCACCAGCTCTTTGGCATGATTCAGTACCTCACCCATCTGTACAATCCATAACTGTACTCACCTGTATACAGCACAGTACCATGCATTACAGCATTAATATGTAAACAGACAAACTCTGTAAATCTTTGTGTCTGGAACATACTGTCTCAAAGAGACTACTCAGGACTCAGATTACAGAATTAAGTCCTGACCTAGACTTTATAAAATCCTATGTGTAAGCATTAACTTAGGCAACTAGTCTGTAATTAAATTGTAAGTACTTAGTGAATTAGCCTTCCTAAAGAAAGAACCCAGATTAACAGAAGAAACTGTTAAAATTATCTTTGAGGAAGTTTAGAAAGAAATTTTGTCTGTGTAAATTCTAAATTCAAACATGCTTTGAAATTATGACTGCTTATGAACATAGAGAGAAGAATCTTATGCCTACAAGCACAAGAGGCAATTAGCAGTTGTGTTAATCATCTAGCTTACCACAAGCAGTATCTTATCAGATGCTGTTATTGCACAAATTGGATCTCTTGTTCCCTGAAAGTAAACAAGTGATATCAGTATCAGGTTTACTGCAAAGGTAAGAATGCCCTGCTAAGGAAAAATGGTTATTTAAATAAATAAGAAAAGAGGCCACAATGAAAAGCCACGTGAAAAGGAGCTGTCAAACTTTGTCAACATAGAGTCTGTGGATAGTTTATGGTACCAGTAGCCTTCGCTATGGAATTGTGACAATAATATTAACAGCTTCCTTCCTTGTCCAGCCCCTCCCTCCAGAAAAATAAGAAACCCAAAATGTAAAAAGGTGTTTAACAAAAAACGTAAGAAAGCAACAATCCCTGACATATAAAGTCTGTTAATTAATCAATTTCAGGTATATTAGGAAGGACAGCCAGCACTTGCACACACACATCAAGTGAAAATAGCCAAAAATACTAGAAAAGATCACAAAGATTATTGAGTTTCAACAAACTTATATTTTGTTGAAGTAAGGGGTGCTGCTTCTGACCAGGAAGTTGTCTACATACTGTACACACCCAGAGGATACTTTTTCCATGTTCTCTATCACTTGCTGTATATTTCCAGTAATACATAATGATGCAGTAACAGCACCAACCAGAGGGAAGAAACTTATGTACAAAATGTAGAAATAAAAGAAGTTTTAAGTACAACCCCATATACTAATGAAAATCTCTGAAAATAAAGAAATCAACACTAATTAGTGCTCTTTCAAGCTACCAGTGACACCACAATAAACTAGTTCAAAACATTACTTACTTCAAAAGCTCTGCTGTAATCAAGGTGTCCATCTCCAGACCCTAGAGAGGTGTCATCAATATGATAGATCCTGTAGAGAAGGAAAGTTAGAAGAAAAAGTGAGTCCAAAGAAAGGATCATCTTTGGTACCATCGGGATGTTTGATCCTTGGAGAAGGAACCACTGCAATTGGAGAACAGAATAAAAGCTATGCCTGTTATTATATTCCAAAACGTCCCCTCTGATAAACCTGTTTGATGATATGGCAGCTGCTTTCACTTTCACAGCCCCTGATGGTCTCTCCCCCTGGGATCTGTAACCTTTCATCCTGTGACAGTAAGTTCTGCTGTTAAAGTTAAGGGTCCTGCTGAAAACCACCAACCACTCAGCTGGCCTTTGCAAACATGCACTTCCATATTTCCCTAGGCTGTTCTCCATAATTACGAAGGGCATCACCTTCACACCCACAAAAACTTATTTCTGTATTAGTCAACACTTATGACTTCTCTTTTGCCTTAAAAAGCAGCATTAGGAAATATTTCAGAATGCTAAAATCATCATTAATCCTGAATTACAACTATTTAGATTTTTTCACTATTTTTATCAATTTATAATCTTGTCCAAGGCTAGGACATCCAGGTCCTTCAACAACGTAAGTTATTACACCACGTACAAGTAATTACTCATTAGCAGGGATATATGGTGACAGAGATGGTAGGTTTATAGAAAGATGATATAGTGTAGAGAGATATGTAGAGATCATATAATGTAGAGGCGAAAACCACACAAAATAACTAAAAAAGAAAACCTTAACCAAGCTGCAAGCTTTGTGGAGGTGACAGAAAAGTTAATGCCACAAATGAGCACCTGGGAAGGAAATATTTTGGAAGCAAAACGATGTTGACTTTGGCTTGTTTAGTTTGAGAGGATAAAAGTCCATACAGGATTAGTCGCCAAAGCCCCAACCAGACACAAGTGTATTAGAGAAGAGCCAGCTGGACAGACTGTGTTCTTACAGGCAATGACAGACAAGAAGCAGTTAAAGTTATCAGAGGGAACAGAGCTGCCTGGAAACTAAGAGCATGGAGGAGAAACAGGAGAAGGGTAAAATGACATCAAGACCCACAACTCCGTAAGGAAAACATGCAGCAAGCAAATGGAGACACTAAACAGAAGCTAATCCAAAAACGTCTGAGGGATCTGGATGACAAACACACAGTTGCTATACAAAACTACCGTTTCATCTTACAGGCCTGTGAGTCAACAACCCTGATCAGAAAAATGAGAAGACAAGGGTTTGCATTTTAGACACGCCAGGATCCACCTTTATCAACGACACCAGAGCAGAGGAAGAAAAATGACAAAGCCTGAAGACAAACCTTTCCCTGCCTTCTTTCCTGGTCCGTGCCAGCTGATTGATTTCCATGGCTGTGAGCTTCCTGGCCACCCGATACTGCCAGACGTAAAAGGCTTCTTTGGAAGCCGCGATCACGTGCGTTCTGGTCATTGTGACAAACAGTGGCTCTGTGGCAGAACCCAAAGAGGTGCCAAATTAGAGCAGCAAGCATTGCAGTAGATGCTGATTCAGACATGTTTTCCAAACACACACTCAGACATCAAAAGCAAGAAACAACGACCAAAAGATCTGCCCACACACAGAGCCTAACAGTGGTTTTCATTAGCTGGTAACAAATTTCACAGGAGCCTTGTGGCCTTGTCCAGAAGAACAGAGAAATGCTTTGCAAGTTCTGATTTTACCATTAATGCTTTTCTCCCTGCTATTTCAGCGAATCTTCATGTACTGATGCAGAAAACATCAAATACATATTGACAAACTTTAAGGTTAATGACCAGTTCAGGAGCATCTCGAATCTCCTTAAGAAGATCTATTAAATACTTCCATATTTGACATATTTAAGGCTATGCTAAAATTGACAACTGAAAAGAGATTCTTTTTCTTAAAAACAATTCATTCATTTTAAGTTAGACAAGACCTAGAAATGCTGTTTGTACCTTAACTAATAGTTGGGCCAAGTATCAATTCTTTATCTGAATGGCAACAAATTAATTATTTAGCAGACTGTACACTTAGTCTTACTTTATTATACCAAAAAATCACACCACAGGAATGCAGGATATTGTCTTTACTTCAGCCCCAAGCCCTCTTAGAATATGTGCACAAATTGAGTATCTCATTCCTGCCACTCATGCTCATTGAAAAAAAAATAAAAAACCAAAAGAGTGAAGGCATAGAAAAATTAAGAAACCTAGCATGCAAATCATCCAATGTCTAAGTTCTGCAAGTAAATTACTATGATTAAAATACATTAGTAAAAAAAAAAAAATATATATATATATATAAATTCAAAAGAGTCATGCAAGCTAGCCTGGAACACAGAGTCATGCAGATAACATGATGTGAGCAGAAAATACAAATCTTTTACAGTGAATCTCTTTTTTTTTTTTTTCACCTCTGTATTTTAGCACAGAACAGAACTCTGGAGGGAGCTATAAGCCTGCCACAGAGAAGAGCAGTGCTATAAGAGACAGATGGGGGAAGATTGGTTGAACAGATTTTATTTCTTTGAAACCAAAAGGATTATATAAGCTACCCCATGGCTGCAGAATATTTTTTAGTAAAAATATCAGTACTAGGAAAGAAAGCTTAGTGATGATGCTTAACACGAACAGCACAGTTGTTTACATTATATGCAATTCAGTGTATCTCATGGACTTTTAACACATTAATTCCAATAATTAGTCACAACCAAACTGAAGGATACAGTCTCCTGTTTCATCAAAAACATTAATAAGTTCTATGCATTTGCTCTGGTTTTTATTAACTTCCAGCTGATGTGCCATAACAACAAACGTTTTTATCCTTTAAAACTGAAACGTGAAAATCTCCTGACCTGTGAGGGAACAAGGTTTGCTCAAATCATAACATTTTTGTACTAAGCCTCATATTTGGACTCAACTTAGTCAACATTTGAGAGTACTTGTGGTCCAAGACAATGTTAAATCACATTGCCATGCCAACATCTGAAGCCATGGACTTCCCCTTTGACTTCCAGTTTCCATGGAGCCTGAACTTACTCATTTGTGCACACCTTTAAATACCCAAGTCTGGGAAAAGAAGTGGTTCACATAAGGTCTGCTGAGATCCAGAAACAAGATGGCAAAGCATTCATGCTTTATCCAGGAGAATACAATCAATTAGGGATTTTCTGAACATGCCTAAGCCTAAAGTGACTGTTACTGCCAAAAAGCATACACACACCAAGCCCTGACACATTTTCCTGCCACTTCTTTCGTATCAGCTCTAGCGGCAGCTGGACAACAGAGTAAGTTGGATCAGTTCATTCATCTAACTGACCTCAAAATTAAATAAATAAAAGATTACATTAAGTTGGATTAAAGAGAAAATCACAGATGCTGGAGCAGGCAGGAATGAGCAGCCAGCATGGAGGGCAGGGCCTTCCCTTCTTTGCAACAGCAGGCTCAGCAATGACTGGACTTAAGCCAAATGTGAAATTGCAGGGCACAGCACAGACACAATCATCAGGATCAGCTCCATGCAAAGCCACATCTGGAAGAGCAGCATCTCTATGTGGGAGCTGATGCTTTTACAGAATTGCCTGTATAACTTCAACAACTGCATAAAAGTAGGACACTTGGCTTTTTTTTTTTAACTGTTTAGCATTTTATATTGGTCAGTCACTGAACAAAAAATCACTAACAGAAAAATCTGCTGAAGAAGAAACTCAAATCCAAGTCTGGACTGAACACTATGAAACATTTATTTTACAGAGGGGGTAGTCACACATTGGAACAGGTTCCTGGACAGGTGGTCAGTGCCCCAAGCCTGTCAGTGTTTAAGAGGCATTTAGACAATGCCCTTAGCAACACACTTTTGGTCAGCCCTGGAGTGATCCTGAGCTGGTGATCCTTGTCAGTCTCCTCCAACTGAAAGTATTCCATTCCACCTTCTCACCTCAGAGCCTCCCACACTGGGCTATGCTCCGCTCCTAAAATATTTTCTTTCTTGACTGAATAACAGCATAAATTCAGAGAGAAGGATGTCCCAGCCATTCCAAGTTTGATCTATTGCTGGGCACAGAAGGAAAGAATGGGACTTGCCATTTCCTAGGAAAGACAATACGCCCATTTCGCTCCCTTCAGGCTGAGGAAGATTTAGAATCCCTTTCCAGGCAGCTGGTTTAACTACTTAAGTTTCCTTTAGTGTAGGGAAATACCATCTTATAGAGCAGCATTGATTTACCAGCAGGTGCTGCTCACCTGAGCATCAGTGCCCTTCACAGAACCTGTGCTCTGACTGCTAAGCAGGGAGAAATGCAAGCACCTAAAGTCTGAATGAGGCAAGAGATTTGGACACCCCTCTGCTCAGCATTTCCACTGCACAGCAACGTTCCATGCTCAACATGTAAACCTCTTACACTGCTGAGCCCTTCCTGCTGATTCTGCAGATACTCAATTTCAGTATTAATGTCTTAATACTTAATTTTCAGACATTTAAACAGGTGCCTTACTTTTCAGGTGCTGACCAAATACAGAAAAGGACTAAAGAAACCATCACCATCAAAACAACTCCAACATGTGAAACAACTGCCCTTTAAATTCTTTCCGGCCCTCCTTTCTCTTCTCACCTCATTTCTCTTCATTATTCCTTCATAAAGCCTCCTCCCTGAAGGAAAGAAACTTTCTTTTCTATATACCCAGGAATCTCAAATAACCTACAATGTCTGCATTTCATCCGCACACACTCTATCTCACTTCAAAGCTGTTAGAAAACACCTGCTTCAGTGTCTAATCTTCTTGTAAAAATATAGACAGAAATCAAACTTAATGTATGACCACATTACTTCACTACATGAAAAGGCTGAGATGCTTTCTAGTCCATGAGATAGTATACACAAACAAGAAAGACAAGTAATCCCACCTAAATCTGATGGAAAGGAAGCAGTCTGACAGACAGACACAAGACTAAACTGTTGTTTTCATACAAGTCTGTTACAGGCTGTTCCTGAGAAACTCGAATGAACTTAGTCTAATCAATAAATCTAGCTAATTTTAGAGCTTGCTTCAAATATCTCTACAAGTGTTGGCTCACAAATGGAAGAAAATGTCAGCCAACAGCAGGGACAACTGAACATGTTGGGACATATGGGACAACTCACGAACAACCACAGTTTACAGAACATAAATATTCAAAATCCATTACAATTTACATTAAAAAGATCAACTAAGTAACAGAAACTCCAGTGCTTTTCAGCTGTAGCTCAGCCATCCCTGTTAAGGCATCCAGGAGGGAGGCAAGACACCTGGGCATGATTCCAGCTCTGCCTTTAATCCACCTGTATGTTGGTCAGGCTGTTGTATTGACTTCACTGGGTGCTAACAGGCACTTGAAAGATATCAACACTTCACTCTATCAGTGCTCCTAAGCACATGGAGGAAGATGAAATGGAATCCAGCCTGAGTGACCTTTTCTTAGCAGATACCATCTGTTGTGTTTCCATTAAAAAGATATTATATAAGAAGATATTCAGCCTTCTGTAGTTTATATTTAGTTATTCATCAAAGGACTTTGACAGAAAGCCTGTGAGCATGTAAAACAAGCACAGAAGACACAGTGTTGGTTAATTTTTGTAGCAGAGTAGGCTGGAATGTAGTAATGTTAGACAATGAAGAAAAAAGTAATTTATGGGCTAGCAAACACAAGCCATTGTGAAGGACCTAAAACACAAGGCACAGGAAGCAGTGGAAGCAAAATGCCTTTGGACAAAATAAAAAGCAGTATGAGGAACAGCTGAAAGTGTAACCACCCATCAGTGTCTAAAGAAAGCTGAAATGATGGCCCTTCATCACATAATGACTGATTAATCCTTTACTGCCATCATTAACAGAGACGAGCATTAGAAAGCTAATGACATAATTAAAACTTTAACAGAATAGGAAAAAAGCACTTCTCTTTTTGATCCTTACTTGAGCTACTGGCTTAGAGTCCAACAATGTAAGATCTACATCTCCCAAGGATGAACCAAACACTGCATAATGTCACAACTGCTTTGTCATTAGGAGATTTAATAATAGTGCTTTGTTGAAACAGTGTTATAAAATATTACAAATTGGCAATTCAGACAAATTGTGTCTTAACACATATTCTCCGATGCATTATTTGAGTGCTCTGACAGACACTTGGTATTCCCACATGAGCAGTCTTTTTTCTCCACAGTCCATCTCCTGTCAGGACCAAGCCCGAGAGGCCTGAAAGGCCTTTCAGGGAGGAGTAAACCCTTTAAGTTCAGCAGAGCTCCAGGTGATTCTTGTTCCAACAAGGGACAGTCTGCTAGAAACCACAGAGAGTGGCTGTTCCATTTGCAGCACCCCCAGCCAGTCAAAAAGTGTTGTTTAGACTCATGGTAGCATGAGCACACACTCAGGGAAATGCAGAAGCACACAGATACCAAGTAGTCTGTTGAAAACATTCTGCAACATAATAAATCTTGTTTCACCAGCATTTATGAAAATCAAATGAAGCAACAACCTAAGTGTATTTAAGCCACTCTGAAAGATGGCACTTAGAAGTCTGAAACAAGTACAAGAGTTCAAAACAAAAATTACCTAACTTTTTATGGACAGAACTTTATGCAACAGTTTACTAGTTTACTAAAAGAAAATAACCTGAAAGATGGTATAAGTAGAAAGAAAAGGGGACAAAAAGAATTTTACAAACAGATAATAGCATTTTTCATCAACCAGTAAAGTCATCCCATTATCTTGAGTAAGAGATAAGTTAATTTTACTTTTTAACTGCTTATTTCTTAAACTATTAATAATGACTCTCACCAGATAATTGATTTAATGCTGATTTTCCTCATTTATAAAGAGAGCAATAGGACAATGATTTTGTTAGAAATCATCTATCAACTAGAAACTTGAGAGAACTTTCAGAAAGGTCTTCTGCCCTTAAGGTTTTACAAGGTCTTCTCTCTCTATTGACTTCTGCAAGGCCAGGCAGCTGCTTAAGTTCAGCATGCTGTCAAACTGGAACAATTACACTTCCTACTGCCAAGAAGCTCCAACTGTGATAAACAGCATGATATACTGTACAACAGGACCTTGACTATGTACAGCTGTCAACCTCTCACACTAACTGACCTTATGTTGTAAATATTTCTAGTTGCTCTATAAAGTTTCAAACGTTCATTTGAAACATTTTCAAATGTTACAGAAAGAGAAAAGTAACTATGATGAAACCAGCACAATGTGTTCCAAAAGATTTGCATTTATAGGCATTCTCTTTTCACTTTTACCTCCAATCCCTTCTGCAAGTTTGGAGAGCAAACTTTAAAGGATGCGTGAATTTTTTTTTTTTAAAAGGTTGAATCTTTGGCTGTGTTTACCACACAGTAATGAAAGACCCACTTGTAATGTTTTAACTACTGAGGCTACAGAAATTTTTCAGGACTCAAAAATGTAAATACTCCTAACCTCAGGTATTTGTCCACCTATGAGGCTGAAAGTTATAATGCCCAGCATTTTCACAAGTGAACCCAGCCTAGGAAAGAGCATTGCAAATCTATGCACTAAACTGGTCCTCCAGTACTGGAGGGAACAGCAGCAGACTGCAGAAAGCTTCGTTATGCTAAAGGAAGAAATGGTTTAATCTCTTCAGCACAATTCAACTACAGTTGGAATAACAACAGCATTTTTCAATTAAATAGCCTTTCTTTTTAAGTGTTCCCAGTTACGAAAAGGATTCTTTTCTCGTGTGCAGCCAGCTGTAGGAGATGGGTCATACTGGCAGAATCACAAAGAAACATTTGTTTATAATGTAAAGAAAACTCTCATAAATAGATTAAGAAAGTTCACACAAACAGAACATTAGAAAAATGCAAAGCGAAGAGTTAAAGAATTTAAACGCAGAGTTAGACATGTGCACGTAAAGCTAATTTTAACAGTGAGTGGGATTCATCTCACCTAACTTTAGACATCTCTGACAGAGATGAGCTGGCTGCCCTGGGCTCCCTCATACCCAGCGGATAGCAAAAAGACCCCTTCATGCATGATTCACTCCACTTATTTTAGATGTCAGCTGCAGAAATGAGAAGAACTACTCCCTCTAAGTTCCCAAACCTTCCTCCCACCACCAATCCTGCCTGCCAAGTTAAGTCCAGGAAACCAGTGGGCACAGACATCTGATCAGGAGCAGCCCCAGGACAGGGACAGAACAGGCACCCAGCTCACACCACTATCACCCATCACACCATCTTACTCCAAGGGATTCTGGTTTGGGTTTAGGTGTTTTGGTTTGAGTTTTTCCTTTGGGAGAGGGGGCACTATTTGGTTGTTTTGTTGATGTTTTTTCCTCCAGTCTTGGCAAAATTTTTGGTACTGAACCTCCTGGATATGTTATTCCTTAAGATTCTGATATGGCCCCCCTACTGCAAAGGGTGTGTCAAGAGGACATCAATGGGACTCAAACAGAAATCACAAGACTAAAACTACCACAATATTCCATAAACTTTCCATAGGACAAAGTAGTCAGATTCATTCATCAGAGCATACTCTTCATTTCAATTATGATCTACAATATAGGCCATGAATTTCAAAATAGATGTATGACTCACAGCTGATTTCCTCCTGCTGTCACTGAAAAACTGAACATTAGAAAATTATACTGACAACTTAGTTAATATATAATAAGGACTAAAACTGTTTAGAAGCACTGGTTGAGGAAAATAATCATTTATGACCTCGATTAATTGTAGTCTTTCGTTGATTTTCATCTATATTCTTCTGTGAATTGTTGTTACTTCCTTGTTCAATAGTTCTTCACTTTACTTTCCTCATCATTCCTCTCTTACCAAAGCTTTGCTAGAAACTTTACCCATCAATTTTATCAGAGATAATGGCTGTTTGTTGCTTAATATTAACACCAAGTATTTGTTATAAGCATACAAGCACTATGACTTAAATCTAACTTTTCTACTGAGACTAACTTAGCCATAAAAGTTTCTTTTTGCAGAGAGGATAAAACAATGGCTCTGGAAGGCAATAAAAAAAAAATCAAGAGGTTTCTTGCCGTAATAGAGTCTTCCCTCTCATTCAAAAACAAATAAATATTTTTATAAGTTGAAATAAGTTATTTAGTCTTTCAACAAAACAGGAGAATCAATCAAAGAATCAAGGTTCAAAAAGAAAACTGCTAAGAGGGTTCACAGTCTCTACTCTGAATCCAAATTCAGATCTATTTGGGTAACAAACCAGAAATAAAGCAAAAACTAGAGCAAATAAAAGTGGATTCATTAGTCTAAAAACTTATTATTTCATCAGTTTGTCTACAATTCCCTGATCTATTTAAAGGGAAAATAATAAATTAGTTTTATTCTCAAGCAAAAATCACAGAAAACGGTGGCTTGCAATTGCTGGGCAATGCTCTGTACCACACCTGCAGCAAACAGGCAGTAGGAAAAGCCTGGAATTCAAATTAGGATTTGGGGGTGTTTTCATACTTGTGTTATAATCCACCATTTTTTTAAGTTGAATTTTAATTTATAATCGTAAACTACTTAGATAAAACAATTGTGAGGAAGGTAAGGAAAATATATTATCGACACTGAAACACAAGAAATTGATGTTTAAGTTATTTGGGAAGCAATAACAACTTATTTTCAAATGGAAGTCTAAATCAAATTATTTCACTTCCTCTGATACAACTGGACCCCTTCCGAAGTACATTTTCTTAAAAAGAAGTTAAGTTACCTCTGTTGTTAAAGGAAAATCTACCTTGCCAAAAGACATCCATTAAAAAAATAGAAATAAAGAAAAGCAGCATATTTTTAAAATTCTACCATCCATAGTTTGCATTACTGGAAGAATCAGTTTAAGTTTAGCCAATTTGACAAGGAATGTTACTGTTATGATAAGCCATTAACTTTATTAACAGAAACAGGTCATTTCCAGCACAGATTACAGAATAAGACTATTGCAAGCTGCTTACCTATATCAATATATTTTGGGTCCAAGGGTGTGCCAATGGAATTGCAGAGAACCAGCACATACTGCATGGAAAGAAAAGCAAGTGTCATTACTTTTGGTAGATCAGGAAGCTGTACCCTGTTTTTGTGAAGGTGCATCTCAGAACCCACGCCACAGATTCTAATGCTCATCAGAAACACAGAGACCACGACAGCAGCAAACGTAAAGCAGCACAAAAGCACGAGAGTCATGAGCTAATTGCCAATTAGCGCTATAAATTAAAAAAAAGCACAAAACAGGCAAGCAAGCAGCTGTTTTATGCATGGCAGCAAATCTACCAGCCAAAAATGCAACAGGTAGGAGGTACCACCAGCACATCCACAGACAGCACACGGGCGAGGCTCCCACCACCCAGCGAGTGCCCACTCAGGGACTCAGCTGCTCATGCAAAAGACAACCCAATAAACTCCCTCTTTGCTCGAGCCTTTGCAGAGCTCCTTCTCCTTGAACCTCCAGGAGGGTAACGGTGTGGGGAGAATTGCCAATGAGGTACCCCCTCTGCCCTGCAGTATCACAGGTACTACAGAAGCGATGAGGTTTTCGTTCAAGTTTTGCCCTTCTGGTAATCTCACTCAGGAAGGCTTTAACAGCACAGTTACCTCAGAGATTGGGCTGTTAAATTCAGGAAGATGCAAATGCATAACAATTCACTAAACACCAGTGCTTCACTGGGTTAGTTTATGTATTTATTTCTCCAGAACTAAATAAATGATTAAATTTAGGGAAACGCCTTGAATGAGAAGTGTGAAAATTAAGGAGCAACTTTTACTGCCAAATCTTTAAACTTAAAATGAAATAAATCAAATGTACAGGGCTACCAAAACGTGAATGACCCAGGAGCCATTACCCCGACTCTCCAGGAAATGAAAGATAATGAGTTTTTCATTACTCTTTCGCCTCCTGAACAATCCATGGAATTGTGGTAGCAGACTACAGTAACTGCACAGCTGTTCTTTTAAATTGATAACTGACATTTTATTCATCATGTGAGAGCAGCTCAGTTTAGCTTTTCATCTACCATATGAACTTCATTCTTCCAAAGAAAAAGAGTTGAACGTGGATTTCTTTTCATTATTTTTTTTTTCCTAGTTTGGCCACAAATAAGTATCTCACAAAAATAGTACTGTTCTTTGTTCATGAGTTAAGCGTTCTCAAATTTCTATTTAAAAAAAAAAAAATGTTGTGCCTTTGTAGGAAAACACACATGGCTTTTTTAACTCTCTAGTTTTTATTTCCACCATGTTTACATTAATTATTCTCTGGTAAATCATCCCCACATTCAGTCTGCAATAAAATTCTCTTCTATGCCCTTTCTAGTCATTTCTGAGACTCCAAGTCAGGAGATCTGAACCTGTCCAGGAGTAATGGAGCACCAGTGTCCAACACGGGCTGTGTGACCCACACACAGTGGTGCCAGAGCAGGGAGTTTCCACTGCCTGATTTATCCAGCCTTGTTATGGATATCAACATCAAGTCCTTCTTAACTTACTGACAAATCTACTTGCAATATCTTTAAACAGGTCCTGCTGAAATTAAGTCTTTGTTTCTCCCATTAGCTATGGCTTAAGTTCTGCCATTTTGAAATCAAAATTCTAATTACCAAAATCTCTTGTAAACCAAATCAGTTTTTCAAACAACTCTAATGAACTGCTAGCCATATGCCTATGCACTTTATTTCCTAAAACGTGGCAACTCACAGTGTAAATAATTACACTGGAGCCATTTCAAAACAAATGAAAGGTCCTCATTAGCTGTAATTTTCAGGTGCTAAAATTAAATCTCTTATTTGTGTTCAATAGAGTTATACTGAGTCTCTCTACTGTTTGTTTTCTTCTTTAAAACTACAATGCAGAAAAAAAAAATTATTGCACTCAAGTTCACCGAATGTTTATGGCCTCTTATCCTATGTTTTCAGTCCATATGACAGTATACCATTTACAGCACAAGGAAGCAAAGCAGCACTACAGCATGTTTGGGGTTTTTTACCATGGCACCAAATGACTCTGTCTCATGCTCCTCCTTTGTAAGCAATATATGAGTGATACAGAAAGTAATTTGGAAGTCATTACTCAAGAAAAATCACATAACAGTATCACACAAACCACACATTCTTTAACCAAAAGATGCATTTATCAAGTGTGATTACATATAAAATAAATTAATAAACAGTTTGCAGTAAAATGTAATTTATATCACTTCAAAAATTGCCCCCTTTTTTCCATTTCTGACTGATGAAATATTCATTACCATTCTGATGCTTTTACCTTGCTTCTAGAGAACTGTTCCAATTATTTCTAAAGAAACATTAATCTGGAAGGCTGCAGTTATTATTAGGTCACTAATGGCCACAAGGAGTTGATCTGTAGATGTAGTTAATCAGCTACTTTGCTGGGATTCTATGTTTTTAACCAGTGAGCCCATTCATGCCATTTTGTCAAATGACAACTGACACCAACTCCAAGGCAGACTCAGACTTTTACATTTCATCTTATTCCAGCTGTAAAGAACTGACACGTGGAACAGAGCATTTCAAGGGAAAATTAAGACAGATTTTTACCTGAGGCTGATTTTCATCTGCTTTAGTTGCTAAAACACAGAAGTCCCCGTAAGTTGTTATGGAAATAAGGCTCTTGACATATTTCACGTACTTCTCATTGTTTTTGGTGTCCCAAAAGGCCACGCAGCACTCTGGGCGATCCGCTCGGGTATAGGCATAAACAACAGTGTTGGAGCAGTAACCCCACTGCCAAGAAAGAGATCGGTGATAAAACCAATCAGAAATTACAAGAATTCAAGAATTAATTGTTCCAGCCATGAAAGAAAGAGTTTACTTCATATATGCAATTAGGATTCAATATTTCTTACCTGTCAAGTGACAAACTGATTTATTATGAGAACACAGCTCACACAGTAAGATATTGGAGTAATATTAAACTGGCAAAAGAAGCTTTTCTATCACAGCATAACTTCAGAACTGAAGGATCAACCTTAAAATGTGACAAGATCTCACTTCACCTTGTTTCTTCCTTGCTCAGCAGGTATATAGGTATGTTTATGTAGTTCAGCAGGTATTCAGAAATACCAGCTGTGATGATGGCTTTTCCCACAAAAATGCTTGCTTTGTGACTATTGATTTGGAAACCCAAAGCTCATTTCCCAAAGAAAATACAATAAATACCTTAAACAGTGTAATTCCAGAAGCAGACAAAAATAAGCAATTCTATAGGAGTGCTGTAATAACTCACATCACCTCTTCCATATTAGAGAGCACCATAGCATGAGAAAACCCCTCCCTGCCTCCCAGAAAAATGTAATTATTCCTGTAACAAGTAAGAGAAAGGGCAAAAAGGCAAAAGAAAAACAGAATATACGAGGATGCATTTTACTTCATTCAATTGATTTAAAGTACAAAACATAATAAGGAAAATCCTTTCTAATACAACAGCATCAGAAAGTAGGAAGGAGGTGAGGCTGCAAATAAATGAGACACGAAACAAAACATTTAAAGATGATGATGCAACTGTAGAAAACCTAATAGAATTCTCTGCATCAGCATCTACTAGAGTGAGAGAAGAGAAAGCTTATTCATGTTGGCAAAAAAGGCTCCCACACTCCTCAGGAAATGAAACCAAGATGATAAACTACAGCATCAACAAAAGAACTCCTAGAGTAGACCTGCAGACTAGAAATTAGTATTACAACTCCATGCAAACTATGAACAGTTTAAAAAAAAGATCAGCTCAATTCATAGTTTTTGCTGTCATGTTAATTTAAAACCTCTTTCTCTTACTATGGCTTATTGAAAAGTGGAGGAAAACTGACAATTCAGCAGATTGGTAATGTGATATTGACTCTTCATCTCCAAGTCATTAATTCCAATCCAGCCTAAGATAATTACAGCTTTGAATCATTCCCATTTAATGACTGTCATTCTTCAGAATATGCAGTTCCTAAAAGGGAGTTACTTATTTTAGCAAAACACAGAAGTATTTATTGAAGGAAAACATGTATCATTCACCTTAAAAATATTTAAGGTGGAAATAGAATACACTATCAAGATATTATGAGTTTATTTGCTGTAGAAATAAATTAATTTGTACATATCTCTTTCCTTTCCAACTAAAAAATGAGCTTGCACATGCAGTTCTTAAAACCAAAGTTTTAAAGTATTATTAATTTGCAAACTGTGCCAGATCTTGAGATCCCCATGGTCTCCTAGATACTGATGAGTTTAAGAAAAAGCAACAGGCCTGTGTTCCAGCTGTTGCACATTTCCTGCAAGACTAATTTCCAGCCCAGACTTCCAAAGTCTTTTCCAGAAAATTTACAACACACTATTTGAAACTGTTTCCTAGCAGATTTGTGTTCACAACTCCCTGACCAATGGTTTTTCACAACCAAGTGGAAGAACACCTGTTGATATAGCTGCAGGATGCTCCTCACATGGCACTCTCTCTCTCTCTTTAATTACAGTGGCTAAACACTAATGCTTAAAGAATATATCCTGTACTGTGAAGAAAAAAAAAGTACACAGTACTCTGTACTGGACAGTAATTGCTATTATTTGTTAAGCTGTAAATTTAAGTGAAATAGTTCTAACGCCTAAAAAAATATGAAAACCACCAAAGGAAAAAACTCAGGTGGTAAACAAGATAAAATGATTTAGAATTAGGTGAATACACGCTTGTAAGAAGTATTCTGGGAACTGAAATGTAAGCATGAATTACATCTATCAGGTTGCATTTATTCCTATGGTCCAGGTGTCTACTCAGCTTTCCTGGCTCAAATGAGTAATTCACCACCAAAAAAAAAATAGCAGTAAAGCAAGGCTCAAACAATTCCCACTGTATCACTCAGCCCAACCTAGGTAACCACAGAGCAGTGAAAACACAGCTTTACCTAATGAAATCCTCCATCCCTACCAAATTTAGAACCCTGCCCAGCTCCGTTTCCTTATTGTGAAAACAAAACTCCAAATGCATTGTAAAGGCAATGGCTAAGTCACTGCATCACCAAGAAAGACCCTCACATTCCACTAAAACTTCAAGTCAGTTGTGTTGATCAAGCTGCATTCGTAAGCTAAACACTAATTTCATAAATATCTGTATATACACAGACATATATGTATGTATGTATGTATGTTAGAGCAAGCTACTTTTCCAACCTGGTCAGAAAGAGAAGAAGTAACAGGAAATTTATTAATACAATTAAGTCTCATGCTACTACATACCTTGTAATGTGGACGAATGTTTGCAAAATATATGTAATGATCAACAGCCAGGGCAATTTTCAGTCCACCTCCCTCCCAGGCCAAGGAAGAGATCTGTTTGCCAGGAACTTTCAGTGTGCGTAAGTGCTTGGTTAGAACAAGGAAAGAAAAAGAACTGATTTATCACAGGAAAACCACTCCAAAATACATAAATGACCGTTTTGGTCGTTGATGAAAAGAACCCTAGAGATATTCTTAGCAGTACATCATAACAATTCTCAAACTGCAACACGTATGCAAGGAAAGAGATGTTTAAGGTGTACTCCATAATGTGTTCGTTCACCTCAGGTTTGGTTTGCTGTTCTTTCATTTGTGTTTTATTTCTCCAGAGAGAAAGAAACAACAGGACTCGGTGATAGCTCAAGCTTGAAGAAATAATCAGATAGAGAATGACAGTATAAACATTGTTCCCTGTGGTTGGTAATTTGAATCACCTTTATGATTTCAGTCACAATTAAAACACAGCAGTAGCATCGATCCTGACACGCCTCAGAAGTTTCACTGCCACTGCAAGTCTACTCTTACTCAGTTCATGTACAGCACCCTTAATTACAGCTGAGAGCTTAAACAAATACAAACATATCCCTACTCTGTGTCAAGAGCACACACAATTAATTTGCTGCAGAGGTACACAATTTTCAGTGAGGCAACGGACATTTTCTTCTTCTCTATCCCCTTTCCAAAAGAATCGAAGGCAGTTGATACACTTTCCATCTTTTTTCAATATTTTGCTGAAGAATTTTCAATAGAATGAAGGAAACAATTGTTAAAAAAATAATGTTTTCAAAAATTATAACCTTAGTCCCACGGAGCACTTGTTTGTGGGTACCTTTTTAGTTGCAAATAATATAGATATATGTAATAAAAGATACACTTATCTACTATTTGCTGTTCACTTTTAAATAATCTTAGGCTTTAAAAAACATATTTTACTGAGTAGAATAGTGATACTTATGCTCAGATCTAGCTTTCCTTTTGATGGAATAACGTTGTGCCTAAGGAAACTGCTACCAATGAATTTACACAGTTCAGTACCTATTTTGTGCCTTCTATCAGATGCAAATACAAAGTCAAAATACCGCTCACACATCATCCACAGAAAAGACCATATTCCAAAAAGCCCATATCTGAGTATCAGAACAAGTAGAGAACTATTCTAAACCCTGAAGAATTTACTTCTAAACACTGAATACAAAATCCAGAACACCAGCTTCAGTTAATCCAAGGGACATCAGCAACCAGATATGCAACACTATTGCCAAAACCTTTCCTTCCCTTAAATCCTTCCACCTAAGGCAACCCCTAGAGATGGTGTTGGATCTTAACCCCTTTCACAGCACAGCTCAGAGCCGGCCAACACATCCTCTGTACAGGCACAAACTCATCACGCTCTGGTCCGTAACACTAACTCGCTGATTCTCAGGTATACCATTAAGAGGCAATGGGATATTACCTGGAAAGGCAAAAAACAGCTCAACAAAACTATATTGACCAGTTGTCTCTCAACTATCAACCATTTAATCTACTCTAAAAAGCCGCTCAGAGGCCGGCAGGAGCTGGGGTTGTAACTCTTAAGGCGGATTGTTCTGGCGCTCACCCACGGGCGCGCTCGGCACTCGCCTGAGGGGGGAGCGGAGGCACTTGAGTGACAGCTGGCAGCGAGGTTGTGATTGGCTGCAGGAACCGCGGGCAGCGCAGGAACAGGAAGCTGATTGGATGAGAGGACGCGGGCGGCAGCGCGGCAGCCAATGGGAGCCTTCCTTCCGTGAGGGTCTGTTAAATCTCGGTTTGGTCTCGGGTGTGTCGGGTGGAGATTAAAGGGGTAAAAAGGGAGCGGTTTCTACTATAAAGAGATCTCCTTCGGGTGCATAAAGGGGCTCCGTGTCGCTTTGCTCACACTGCTACACAGAACAACAGCCCCAAGGGCCAAATGAAGAAGTTTAGAACAAATACAGCTTTTCTGAGGCTTCCGAGCCGTTACTTTTACTGATACAGGATGCCTTTCTGCCAGCTTTACTGATTCCATAAAAAAGAGCAAATGCCAAGTATTTAACCGCAATACTCATTCACTGCTGTATTTTCACCTTCTAATCTAAAGATGTTCAGGTCTCTTAGGCAGCCAGAGTGGAAGGACATGCATTTCTGGATTTGATAGACAGATGTTGACATCTTGACAGCTGCCTAAGCTCCAAACTGCTTATCCTCTACAGTCTGATCTCAGGGATCTGCTGCTCAAAGTTAGGCACCACACTTATCCTATCTTTAGTGTTTTGAGAGGTACTCGGATTTTCGTGCTGGCCACTACGCTGCTGCTCTAAAAGGGTACGTGGTGCTGTTTCCAGATCCATGTGGATATCCCAGATGGATACCTCAGAGCATTAAACACCTACATTTTGGCATCCAAATTCCACCAGTAACGACCCTGTGTGTTTTTTGTGTGGCAAAATACAATAAAATTTAGAAAGAAAAAGAAAACCAAACATTTACACTATGTATCAAATATTTTTACCTGACCGAAGGGAGTGTAGAACTGCACGACATTGACATCTTTATCTTGAAAAGCTGCTTTGAGGGAGCCTGCCACGGCCAGGATGCTTCCATTGGAGTTCCACTGAATACACACTACGTTGATACCAGCGTCAATCAAAACGGGATCTAGGTTTGAAAGGAATAAACATTAAGAATATCAACACAAGTAGACGTTTTGGGTCAAGAGAAGCTCGGTAACTTGCAATCCACGTTTTGTACCTACTGTAGTCATTCTCATCTCTCATGATCTGGCATCTCCCGTTGTCGTAGCAGACAGCAAGGCAAGGGCAGTTGGGTTCAATGAAGCCTTGGGCACCGTGGTACCAGTGTATCCCAGCGAGGCTGAAAGCTCCAGTTAAATTCACCAAACAACTCAGCTTCATTTTCACCTACACAAGAATGGTTAATTAAAGTCATCTACAGAATGTTATTTAAAGAATAATTTACATATCTACTGAGACTTACAAAAGACGTCTCAGCAAAACTGTTTTCCTGTCCTGAGAAAAATTTTCAAGTTCTCAGAATGTTATGGGTTTGGAAAACTTCCTTATGTAATCAAAGCCAGATCAGACACATGAAAACGTGTATTTTCAACTACAAAGAAATACCCTAATGTTACTTTGAAAAGTAACTTAAAAACAAAGGAAACCACCAACATGAAAAGGCCACCACGCACACATGTGCATAGACACAAGAAACCCCCCAGAATGTTGCAAAAAATAATTCTTATTTCAAACCATTCCTGGGCACAATATTAAAAAACAAAACAACACAACACAAGAAAATAAAACCCCTTTTCTTTGCTTTTTCGTGACTAAAGTGTGCTGAAAAACACATAAAAATGATTGGAAAAAACTAGTGTCCAAATTAGAACACCAATTAAGATAACTTGTGTGATAACTAGCCCAGAACACCTGGTAACACAAGTAAGGGTTGGTCTGAAAGATACAAGTATTCCTGGATAACTTCAAAGAGGAATGCCAGGTAAGTTTTGGGAGAGAGGGGGAGGAGGGAGAGAGAGCACAGCCATATATATTGTTGATATAGTAGGGGAGATGACAGCAAATTATTTAAAGAATTTCAGTAATTTGTAGCAATTGGAAATAACATGACTCATACAGTGGGAAGAATGATAGATACAGTGGGAGGAAAAGAAAATGGGAAGGGTAGCAGATACTTTCTTAGAAGGTAATGGAAAAAAGAAGAAAATTCACCATATTAAGCATTTAAAAGTTAAGAACCTGATCCCAGAAACATTGTCAGTTTTAAAGTCAGTGTTTTACTTAGCATTTTGTTGCAGCCATATTCCAATACTTTAAATATGTAGATAAAAATATCCAAATAAATCTAGGAAACTGAATTCGTGTTGCAGGAATTCAAGAATATACTGTACCTATTTCCTTTGATTTATCCACTCATTATCAGGTTTTCTCTAAAGAATAATAGGAGCAATAGGAAAATAAACAACCATTTTTTTCTAAAAGCATGCTAATACTTTAAGAAGCAGAAGCTCTAAGAAGTCAATATCCTCTAAGCCAGCATTAGTTCCTCCAAACAATGAAAGGAGGAAAACAACAGCTAAAAAATATTCAATCTAACCTATCATCACAAACATCTTTGAATGTAATGATTTTCTGATGTCCTAAAGTTTAGCTTAATTTCACCAGTCTGACCATTCCTACTTTTACATTTTCAGTAACCACTGCAAGCCTGAAAGGCATTAATTGATGTGATAATCATTTAGCTACCAAAAAGAAATAATTATAATAAAAAGCTGCAGAACTCTTGAATAAAAGCTCTGTGCAGGAGGTTGTCCAGTTCTCACTACTGATGTCCACCAATTAAAAAAACATTAAATAAACGAAGAGGCAGTGAGGTTTTATGCCTGTTGAAGCAAATTACGATCCTTATATATAATTATTATTACATCCTGATATAATAATTATGATCCTTAATTATACCACAATGGACTTACAATAAAATTTCCCTGATTGTTGTAAATGTGAATCTCTCCATTTGCCATTCCAAAGAGTAAAATTTTGCTGTCAGAGGACCAGGCCACGTGGCAGAGGTGGCTGCCTTTCAAGTCTCTTCCCCAAATGCGATTGCCTGGAACAAAACATGGACTGCACTTAATAAATACAGCACAAAGTTAAAAACAGGATGCAAGTTCACCAGTGTAAAAACTAGAAGAGCTAAAGTCAAAGCAACAATTAACTATTAATTGTATTTACCTAGAGAAGCAGAGCCACTGCGTCTATAATACTACAAACAAATTTGAGTAATAGCACAACAATTAGTAGGGTTTAAAATCTTACCATCCACTGATCCAACAATCACAGCTCCATCTTCATATACAATACAAATCTTTTGTCCATCAGCATTCCAGCTCATGCTTCGAACCACTGATTTATTTCTGTTGTTAATCATCTCTTCATACCAAGAACCTATGAGAAGTGAAAGAGCAGAAAGAGCCCTGTGCCTAAGGAATTTCAGAACTGACAATACAAAAGGAAACACAGAGGGCACAACTGGCTGTGCTAGGAGTAGACAATAAGTAATTTACTGATTATTTTCCAAAACTAAGAGATTATTTACGTGACAGTTGCCGCCATATATCGGCCAGAAAGACTTTTATTCTTTACTCCTGAAATGAGAAGAAGAGCTAAGATTTTATTTTTCATTAAACTGAAATTCCCAAGACAACGGGAAAACCCTTTATTCTCTTTTTCTTTCCCACACGTGTTGGAAAGTGGTTACCTTGACTGTGAGGTTTGCTGGCTTTCAAATCAATTCCAGTGAACCACAGTATGTATGTGTGTGAAAGGGTCAAGAGCAATAAAAGATAATTACAGTCATACACTGGTTATTCATATTGCTTCATTACCTTAAACATTTCTAAAGATTGTTTTTATGAGAGCGTTTAATTGATCCTTTACGCAGTGTTGGTAAGTTCTTGTAGTTTACTAATGTGTTTGTGCTCACTGCACAATATATTTTTCCTATTGTATTCCAAGCAACTGAGATAAAAAATTTAGAGCAGTTTATCCAGCATATGGCTAAATACTGATATCTTCTTCTATGGTAGCTCTGCAGGACAAATGCCTTGTCACATGTGACTACACCATAAAAAAATATAGACAAGTATTACAATAAAACTTGAAAATCGTTTTTAAACTACTTTGAGCTATACAATCTGCAAAATAAAAACTCTGAAAAAGAATTGTAAAAACTGCAGGTGAGGAAAAAAATTATTTCTCATGACACAGAATATTATCCCATCTCAAGTTTATCCTTCAGAATACCTCTGTACAGCATCCACACAATGATTAGGCCATTTTGGTCACTGGTAGTCAATTTTTGATACTGTTCGTTCCATGTCACAACCTGCACAAAACCTAGAAAGTGATAAAAAGATTTTTATTGGCATTATTTAAGTAGTTAATAAGAAATACAACATCCAACTTAATCAACATGGAGCTATTCAGAAATTTGCATTGCTGGCTCTGATTTAGTTGTAGGCTGCTTTCTGTGTCCTTTCTGTGTTTCTCCTTTCAAAATCCTGCTCCAGAGCTCCTTCTGCTCCTGTGTTCACCCATTGGAGGACCATCCTCTCCCAGTCTTGCCCAGTGTTGATTCCACTACTGGATCAGTGGAAAATCCCAAATCATGGCTTTGCAGTTTGACCACCTCTGACACGCTGGGACAACTGACAAAACTTTACTGCTGTAGGAAGTTGGGGGCTTTTCTTTCTCTTGGTAGTCTGATCCTCACTACTGCTACACTTTTAACACATAATCTCCCTGACAATCACCCAAAAGAGCACTCCACACACAAATTCTTCGGACCATCAAGGTTCATATGGGAACCAACCCATAAATATTTGAAACATCTTGTGAATTTTCACCAGTTCCATACTGTAGATCAACTTGTAACATACTTTTTCCTGCCTTCACTGCGGGGTACCCATTTTCTCCGTATCCTTCCCATTTTTAGTGTTTCAGTCATGAACTTTATCAACAGATGCAGTCAAAGATATTCTGAATGTCAGGGATCTTTAAGGTGACAGTCCTGTTTCAGAATTGAAGACATCCATCCAAAGTATTCACTAAATCAATTCCTCACAATTAATTTGTTCCAATCCTATTTAAGTGAGCCCTTAAAATAACCTGACTCTTGGCAGATTTCAACTGCAAGTCCTCATTTAAAAGTCCACTTCTTTAAATAATCCTCTTCATATCCCATTGTCCATGGGTGACAACCATTCAACATTTCTCATAAGTCCTCCCTAATTTCGCTGCATTCAGTTTTTACTCTCACATATTATCCTTCTCCAGCTTGCTTTCTAACCTCTCTAAACTCCGTACACTGCAGACTATACATATACATGTTCTGTAATTTGTTAATAAAGGGAAAAATTATGATATTGTCCATACAGAAATCAGGTTTACTGAGCCAATTTTCATTTCTTCAGAAGAAAATTGAAAGCTACTGTAACACGTAAGCAAGTCTCACAGACATTATTAAAAAGAAAACCCAAACAGCCTTGTCCAAGGTAGCAGGGTAAAAATACACAGCCAAGCTGTTACATACCATGCTGAACACCTTGACTTCGGATTCACAATAAAAAGTTGTACCAAAATTACTCTATCAGCTTCACAAAACCTTTCTGTTTCTGTATTTCTGTTCTTACTAAAAGTAGACCAAATGCCCAAATAGACTTACCACTGTGACCTTCGAGAGTCTGAGTCAAAGAAATGTTGTTAGGAGCTGCTAGTCCCTTTATCTTCGCTTCATCTAAAAAAGAGCAGAATTCTCTATGACAATAACCCCGACAAAGCAAACATGTTACCATGTTTCTATCGATACTGAAGCTCTAATCACTATCTACATACATAAACTGAACCACTCCAAAGGAAGTACACAGTAACTGCAGGATGAAATTTCTACCCCTCAGTCCCATGTGTTTGGAATTCACATCTGTCATCCAAATTGATATGTGCCTTATGGTCTAGCAGTTTTTCAGGAAAAGATTTTGTTACATTCAGAAAAAAAAAAAAAAACAAACTAAAAATTTTTGAAAATTGATTTTACTTTTCCTGGAATATATTTCTTTAAAAGAAAATAAACAGCTTTCTCCCTAAAATAATTAAGATGGTAGAAAGCATTCAAACAAAATCAAGAAATAACAAAGTTCCAAAATAAAGAGGGAGGCTACACAAAAAGAATTAATTCCATGCCCTGAAAAAAAAAAAGGAAGCAGCACAGAAGAAAACTTCAGCAGATATAATGGGTAGACAAATTACTTGTGTACCAAATAAGACCAGATGGAGAAAAACTGTATCCATAAGACAGTGAGAGAAAAACTGTTAGAAGAAATACATAACTATTGCTTATGATTTAAAATGTATGCAATATTGTCAAGTAACTTGAGGAAGAAGTTATGCTTTCTTAAGTGTGGTGGATTTAGTTCTTAAAATAAAATAAAATAAAATAAAATAAAAGAAAATAAAATAAAACACACACACACACACACACACACACACACACACACAGAGACACACCCATTTACCTGTTTGTGTTTCTAATTTTAGAACTTTCAGTAATCCATCCTCTCCACCACAAGCTATGAAACCTTGGGTCTTATTCCAGGAAATACATTTTAATCGAATATTACCTGGAATTGCAATCTGGAAAAGAAGTATTTTATATCTCTACACAGTTGCAAAAAACACGTTTTATTTTACACAGTCTATATGAACCACCCCGAACAGCACAAGAGATACATTTATTTCTATTAACAGATCTGTACGTGCAAAAAAAAGAGAGACATGTAAGCTCTATTGAAACTGTTCCACCCTCAAGCAATCGAACTCAACAATAATAACAGGAAGCCTTCAAAGGTGCTCTGAGCAACAGAAACAGGTGGCGGGCGTCGCTCCCCAGCGGGAAAGCCGCGTCCAAAGCCCGCCGGGGAAAAAGCTGCGGAGCTGCCGGAGCCGGGCAGCGCCGCCTCGATCCCAGGGACCCCCCAGGGCAGCTGTCCCTGCCCGAGAGCAGGCTGCCCTCCGCCCGCGCGTCCCCAGCAGCACCTTCTTGCACAGATAGACGAACATCGCGGCGGAGCCCTCAGGGCGGCAGCGCGGCCCCCGCGGCCCCTGGCAACGGGCGGCGGAAATGGCGCCGCTTCCGGGGGCCGGCCGGGCTGAGGGCTCCGTCAGAGCGCACCTCCTCGGCATCGGCGCTCCGCTTTACGCGGAGGAAAATGCCGGCGAACCCCAGGTTGTCTGGGGTGTTTTGTAGTGTAACTTGCATCAGGGTAGAGCCATGGGATGGTGCGGGTTGTTACAGATGCCGGCCCCCTGGCTTCCCCGTCACAGCCCCAACCCGGCCGGGCGGCCGCGGCTTCTCTGAGCCCAGCCTCACCAACCCCCCACCGAGTAACAAAGTTCCTAATATACAACCTAAACCTCCCCTCTTTCCGTTTAAAGGCATTCCTAACCAAAAAGGAGGTTTTGGAGTTTTTTAATTTTTTTTTTTTTTCACGGAGACAATCCATGAAACAGAGGGCAACTAACAAGCCCTCAGTGATGTTGAGGTAGTATAAACATAAATTACTTGTCGCTAATATTGCCATCTTAAAATCTACGGCTGGACAAGTTTTGATGATTTCAGACCTAGGGGGAGGTTAATAAAGCTTGGGAAGAAGGATGTCATGCTGATAATGGACACAAAGAATGCAGAATTTATGGGCCACAAGGCCCACATTTGGCAGAACTCCCAAGATAACAAAGAAACTAATAAAGCCAACTCAGCAACTGTGTGGAAATCAGCTCTGACTGGATAAAAGATTGTGGAAAATTAAGTTTACGCTTCAGAATGTTTAAAAGTTTAATAAGGTATAAAAAGGGACAATGTTCAGGGTTGGGATGTTTCTGGCTATGGCAAAAACACCAATACATTGAGACAGTGTTATTTATTTACTGTTACATTACAGAGGTACATACATATTCATGTGTTTCATACATTATTCAAACATTCGCATGAGCTTTTTGATGTTTCAGGAACTTTTTTTGTTTGGGTTTTTTACACTCTGACTTGTCTGCATGACATCCTGCAGCAGATTAGGTCAATATATTTTATTTCTTCTTGTGTTTCCATCCTGTCGTTTCACACTCTTGATAAGGAGTTAACAAGTTCTCCTGCAATTATCATCCGGTGCTCTGGTTTGTGTTACTGTTATCTTATCACTTGGAGAGATCAATCAGCAGATGTGGGGGGAAACAACATAATTGCTTCACACTGCTCTCTTCGGTACATAGAAGCACTTTAACTTTTGGGGTTTTTCTAAAGCCTACGATATAATACATTCATCACACTACTGTTTTTACAAGCTATACAGTGTATACTTAAACTGATGGATTATGTTACACTAATGAACAGCTAAAAGGAGTTATAAACTGTACTGTATCCAAATACTTATGATCAATAACAACATGCAGCAGCTAATACATAAATGCAAAAGCCAATATTATATTGTCCTTTTTAACAGGATAATTCTGGCAGGGGCAGATTATGACCACCAGACCCAAGGAATCCAAAGGAAAAGAAAGGCTGGCCACATGGACTAATTAGCTTGAGAAGCAAGAAAATCATTAACCAACAGAAGGTAGAATACTAATTAATAAGAGAACTGTGTAACTCCAGCACCCATTGGCCTTTTGGCCAGGGACTCCACAAGTATCTCCCCACCCAGGAGCAGGTAAGAGACTCAAAGATGAAAAGAGATTGTATAAAGTAAGAAGAGGGGTTGATATAATTTTGTGGAATTGGTATTGTGTAGTAGAATTTTGGAAAACTCATACACGCTCAACAGTGACAAGTGGAGTGTATGAAGTCATGGTTAACAAACATTCTTTTTTGGGTAGTAATGTGGAATGGGACAATCAGTTAAACCTTCTCCTTGTTCTCCATGAGGATGTATTTTGAATCATTGGGACGAGTTTGGTGGACAACTTCTTACAAAGTTAAAGGAATACTGTTCTCAATGGTAGCCAAAATATAAGCGGGATGGTGATGAAAAGTGGCCAGAAATGGGAACATTAAATTATAATAACATGCTACAACTGTTATTTTGCAGAATATTGGATAAGTGGGATGTAATCCTGTGTGTGGATTTATTTTTCTCACTGAGAAATGGTCATTAAACAAGAAAGAAATGCAGGTTATTCGTGTCTGATTCAAATGTGTTAATGATGATGGAAGAGAAAAAGAAATTATCTTCGTGCTATTGTGCTTCTAGTATAGGGAAAAAGGGTGTCTGAAAGTGGACAGTGAGGAAGAGGGTGTGCAATTGTTGGTTTCTCTGAGAAAGAATCAGGATAGTGATAATTGGGACCAGGAAAGTCCTGATGGTAAGACTGGAGGGAGTGATGCATTTAGTGCAATTGCAGGTAGGATTTAGGCACACCTAAACCCTGTATATGTAAAAGTTCCTTTTTGGAACCAACCACCGATTTGATACATTGGAATTAAATCTGCCAGGTTGTACAGGGAAATTAAGAAAAATTTGAAATTCTGTATGGTACACCATATAGTGTGAATCTGACAGGAAAAAACTGACCAGATGATGTGGTAGGAGAGAAAGCTTTACCAGATTATCTCTTTTCTTTAAATTAATCCCAGATACACAAGTACTTGCTGTCTAGAGCACCAGTCCCAATCATGGCACCAATATATTCTTTCAAGAGTGGAGATCAAGCCTACCTGAAAACTTGGAAAGATATTCCACTAGCTGAGAAGTGGAAAGGACCTTGGCAGGTACTGCTCACCACACACAGAGCCATGGACTTGAAAGGAATGAATTCATTACACACAGACCCAAGGTATTCCTCCAACTTTGTGGTGCTTTGAACAGGAGGACCCCCAAAGCTGAAACTGACTGGGGACTCATGAACTGCACATGTACAAAAATAGGAGCCTGTACTGCAATTTTATTGTGTTCAGGGAGAAACTTTACTACATTTTTGTGTTTTACTAAGTTTAAAAACTTTTTATAGGCAATGTGCTTGATTTTTGGAACACCAATGAGCACCCAGGCCTGGGTGCACAACTCTGAAATAAACAATCAGATCTCTTTTGAGTATGTAATTATTGGCTGGTAGCACACTGTACAATAAATCCAGTTTTTCTAAACAACAATATTTCCTATTTTAAAAAAATAATTTATATAATCTTGGAATTTTACGTGGTACTCACAAAGTGAGGCACTTAATTGCTTAGAAAAAAAATGAATGTAAATATTATAATTTGTAATGCAAAATGAAGCTATGAATACTAGTTCTTGAATCAAAGCCTGCCCAGCTGACAGCTTGCAAGATACATCTGGCCTCCAGGACAATTTTCGACTATCCTATAAAATTTTACATCTCATCTGACAACTGGCCTTCGTGTAAATAGGACTGATGTCATCCCCTCCCAATTGCCAAGAAGTTGTAAAGTCTTGCATTAGATTTACAACTTGTTTATTACAATTACGGAGGCCAAGGCATACTTCTGGCCCTATAAATGCCTGTATAATACCCGTGCCTAAACAGAGGACATGAAAGTAAGCAAAGTAAAGTGCTGGATATAAAACTCCATGACTTGGAGAAATTAAAAAAAAAAAAAAAAAAAGCATGCACAGCACTTTGAGGAAGCAAGTGTGGCATAGTCAGGACATCCCACGCTAACTTTAATTGTACTGCAGCAAATTAGCATCAGCACAGGGACACATCAAAAAATACCAAGCACAGCCAAATCCAGCATTCCTTCTTGGAGGATTTACAGCCTCGTTTTTAGCCCTGGCAGCTGAAGATGTGTCCCATGTTCACTTGTGCTATTTAGTGTTATATTCCAGCTTAACATTACTGTGTAGGCATACCTGGGGTCACACTGCCATGTGCAGTGAAGTGAACATACCTGAGGTGATTGAATGGGGTATGTGCAGGGTGTGAAGCAAGTACAAATGTTGTTTAATGTGTCCTTGGCAAACCAGTTACCAGATATAATATTTTGTGTCATTACATTGCAAGGGTCTACAAAATATGTGGGATTTCTCCATTTAAAGTCCCAATTGTTTTGACTTCTAATTTAAATTATATATAATTAATATTGAAATAATAATTTAAATATAATTTCGGAAGTATTTGGATGATTATAAATGCCAAGTGTATAAAATGAATGGATTCCTTTAATGACTCATTTTTTAAATTGTTCACTTGTGTGTTTTATCCTAAAAGCCTGATCTACATAAGTAAAGTGTCAGTAAAGTCTCTGTAATGACAACAAGAATGACTTATTAATAACCTAAGTAAATCTTGCAGGAAAAAAGTGTTAAATTGGAGGATATCTTTCACTCTTCTACATTTTAAACATTATTAATACTCAAAATTACTGTTCAGTCTTTTATCTATATTTACAGTGGCATCTAGGTTTTAAAATCAAATACTTCTTTTTCCAAACGTGACTTTGGGCAGTATTCTGTTTGTTTCTTCCATTTATGTCTCCTTTATCTTTGAAGTTTACTTTCCTTAGGTTTTTGAAACCCTTTATTTCATAATACATGTCCTTTGGGCTGAATACAAAACAACTTCCAACATCAATGTGCATATCGTATTGTATTTTGTTAAAATAAGTTACAAGATCCTGACTTACTTCCCATTTAATCAAAAGAAGACATAGGCACATTTTTTCATTCTGCTTTGACATTTCAAAGTTTTAAGTAACGCGATATACTGCATCCATTCTTTTTTTTTCTGTATTGACTTTGAAGTAAGAGAATAAAAAATGCAATTACTACAGAAAAGCAGTCTCTTCAGTACAGACTGAAGCACGGCAGGTATAAGTAGCTATCAAGTGACTGTACATGAAGATCCTCAGGGTCACTGTGTTTTCAAGACTCTTGTCTTCCTGAAGTCTTCTTGACATTTGTCAATAATAATAAACCAACTGCTGTTGTGTAAGCTGTGCAATGAAATAAAGTTTCCTGAAAACAATAAAAAGGCTTGATTCTGAAAAATTATTTTAAAATCAAAATGATAGCTCAGACAATCTGTCTTGATATGCCTGCAGCTTCTCTGACACTTCATCTAGTGGTTAGTCGTTAAGGGCAATAAAATAGATGGCTATAAGGTTTGTTCTGTTTACAGTCTTTCTCATTGCTGCATTTTCAAAAAACAGTCTGTTTTCTAGATGAGGTCAACACATGCTTGAAACAGAGATTTCCAAACACAATAGAGCTCTGTCAGGATCGGGCATCTTCCCAAATAATCTGAGCAACCCTAATTTCTTAGAAAGAGTTGGATCAGGTGATACCAAGGGATGAGCAGCAGAAGGGGATGGTCTCTGCTGTGTTTTCCAGGTTGTCTTGAAAGGATGCTAGGGATAGAAATGGCCCATCAATGAATAACTTTGAAAGAAAGCCTCAGCTCTTCGTAATGAAGTCTATTTCTAACTTAAACCCATGACATTCTCTTGCTTAACATGAGCAGTAAGATTGGTCTCTGAAGGACGTACTAGTACTGAGGTGACATTACAGGTTTAAATATCTTGGCATTCCATTTCAACTGATTAGATTCTCTAGAATTATACACTATAATCCAGGAAAATCAGAGTTCTTCCCCCTGCTTTTCCCAGACAGATAAACTGAATTCCAAACACACTGCAAGAAGAGGAATGTGCGATTAGATCTCATAAAAATAACTTTGAATTCATTCAAAAACTGGGAAAGCCTTCTGTCCTTGGCAGAAATGTTTATTTGACTTTCAGAAACTTTGGCAAACTAAAAAAAATTCTTGTGTCTATCTAAATGACGAGTTCATGTATAAAACTCACTGCTTTGCTCTTCTTCTTTTTTTTTTTTTTTTTCTTTTTTAAATCTTAAATAGTCCACTCTTCCTTGATTTTGCAGTCCCAGGGATCGGGATGATAACCACAGATATCACAGTCCTTTAAATCAATTCCTCTCTGAATAAAAGAAGGTGCTTGGAAATCCCTTGGGACAGTGCCTGCCTCTGGAGGTGGGATGCAGAGGAACACCACAGCTCATGGGGGTGTTGTCACACTGCCTGTGAAATTGTCTCTAAAGTCCTGGGACATAATAGCAGGGCTCAAAACTGAATGCTTGATGTAACAGCACAAGTCAGCCAGAAGAATTATGAGTAGAGCAGTGCTTGAGGTTCACCATGGCACAAATAATCTAGGGGATCTGGGCACATGCATTTATTTTATCTGTATCGTGTTGCTCTTCAGTGAAATGGGAAAATGTAGCTGTGTTTGCAACAAACCATCTTCTTTTGCATAATAATCCTAAAATCATCCTAAAAACACTTTCTCTTTTGAGAGATTTCTTCCCATGTTTATATCAAAGCAGCTACCTCTAAAATACCAGGAAAATGCTGAATGCAGGTGATCATGTAAGAAAAAGGATATATTTTGTGGACAGAGCTTCAAGGCGTGAGGTCACTGAGTCCTGGAGGGCAACTATGGCTTCACACTTACAGGACTCTTCAGCTGTTACAAGACTGCTCGTTGTGACTCCTAAGAGAGAAAACAGCACTTAGTGTATTTATTACAAATATGGAACATTTAAATCCCAAGAAAATGCTTGGTCCTGTGGAAGGAGTCAAATCCATGCAACCCAGGGCAGCTGGGAAGGAGGGGCAGCAGTGAGCTGGTGTGTAGCCAGAGATCTGAGTGTCATAGTCCAGGACAGGCAAGAGAGATCTCAACTCTAACCAAAAAGGAAGCAGAGCACAATGTTCCTCACCTGCCTCCCTGGACCCTATACACTCTTCAAATTAGACCATTATTGAGCAAAAGAAAAAAAAAAAAAGGGCCTGGCTGCAGAGACCAAGCAGCAGCCTCCCATCAACTTTAATTGTGTGGCCCCATAAGTTTATTGGTTTCTAACATTTGCATGCATAGGGAATATCTTTCTTGATTCAAGAGGATGGACACAAATCCATCCAAATGTCACATGAATATAGATGAGAGAATGACATCATTCAAGCAGGCCCAAGTGAACTTAGAACCCAGCAGCAAGTCACAGCAGTCTAACTGCAGGAGCCAGTTGGGTGTGGCAGAGGAGTCACCAGTCCCTTCAGGAAGAGAAAGCCAGCACTGCTATCCCAGCAAAGCAGTGCTTCCATTGAATCTCTTCCTAGATCTTGACCTCAGACTATCAAGGGACCAGCCTCAGCTGTCCTCCAGAATTCCCTTTATCCATAATTCACAAAAAACCCCAACAATTATGACAAAGGGTTCAGAGAGACAACAATTTCACTGTAGTATAATAATGTCCAGCATCAGTAGGTGGCTGTAAGTTTTTAGCTGCATGAAAGGCAATTTAACCTCACCTACTCCACAAAGTAAATAAGTTAAGGCTGCACCACTTGCTGAAGGCTGAGCACAAACTTATCAACAGCTACATAGTAGCTGTAGTGAGATCACTGTCCACATCTGACACTGGAATAATAAGCTTTCAAAGGCAAAACCTTCTTAAAAGAGAGCCTACAAATACATTTTCAATAAGTTATCAAGAGATATTACCTATATATAATGCCCATCTCTTTATATTTTTTACATTGCTTGCAAAGGCAATAATAGTATATTAATAATTTTTGTTTTCTATAGATATATAAATGCATAGCTGATCAATATCAAGCAATGTTTGTGAGCATTGTAAGAGTAAAAAACCAGAAATATTATACACAAGAACATTTCCCTTTTTTCCTGGATTGTTTGGGCTTTTTTTGTTTGTTTTGTTTAGTTGGTTGGTTGGTTGGTTTGGTTTGGTTGATTTGGTGGGGTTTTTTTGTTTGGTTTGGTTTAGGGTTTTGGTTTTTTTTTTATCATTTATGCCATTAATACTCCCATTTTGCAAGGAAACTGCAAAATCTATAAGGTTGCAGATCTGACAGTGCAGAAACTCATTTGTCATACAGCCAGTGTTGAAATTGGTGTCTCCTTGATTCCACTGATCCTGTATTTGTTCAGCTCCCCTCTTTGGAACATTCCACGGGCTTTATGGTCAATGTACAAAGTTTTTTAAAAACTGGTAAGAGTTCACAAGAGCTGTTCAAGAATCAGCTGGAGGAAGGCCAGTTCAAAACATCACACCAACACGGTTGGTTCCCAACCAGCTGCCAGTTAACTTTTTGTGTCTGCATTTAAATTCTCCAATGACAGATACAGATCCTCCTTGGATTTTGTCTGTTTTAACAAAATTATTTTTCCAACCAACTCTGGCAATTGTCCAAGGGTACTCTGAATTCTTCTACAGTCCTTCTGTGAAATTGAGAATCTTCCAGTATTCGATATTCAACATTTGGGGCATTCCTGTTGCCACTGGGATGCCCAACAAGTCCCACGAAACATGCTAAAGCTGTGCTTTTACACTGCCTTTGTGTTCAAGGCCAGACCAACAAGAAAGTATTTGTGCAGGTGGTGTTTGTCTACATCCACCTGTTTTATTACTCTGCTCTTACACAGCATCTTCAGCCACTTGATGTGAGGGCAGGTTATTCCTGCTCTGAACCAGGACTGGGCTAGGTGCCTCTGAGGTCCCTTCCAACCCAGCTTAACTTCGGATTCTGCATCGAACTGTGGTGAGGTTCTGCCAACGTTTGATCCCAGGTTGCCCATCTGAAGAGAAGACAGTGGGTGAGTTTGTTCTTGCTGCACTCAGCTTGGAGGAGAGGCCAAGACAAGGTTTGGCATTGCAGTAGTTCTGAGTGCTGCTCCCCCCGGGACCCCCCGGCCATTCTCAAATGCTGGTATGCAATGGAGACTCACATCCCAGAGAAAGGTGCTCCAGAACCCCCAGTTATTCCCATTTCAGGAATGCAGATTATGATGGATTGCATTTTTTAATACAGTGAGTCCTTAAATGTATGATAGATAAGAGGCAACATTAAATGTAAAATACAATAACTGCTATAACTAAGCAGAAAGGACCAAACTAGCCCAAAATACTTGAAAAGAAAGAGGCATAAAAGAATGAAAAGGGATTATAATTCCTGGTAGTTTGTCAGTGAATAGACCATTTGTCAAACAGATGGAAAATGTTTAAAACAATAAAAAGAGGTACTTCAATTAAAAAAAAAATTCAGAAAAAACCCCCAACATTAAAGTATTACTTCAGCATGTTTTGTCATCTGAATTTAAGATAAAGCCTCCCTAGCAGTCACAGGTCTATAATCCACTCACACAGACCTGTTCCCAGCCATGAGTTCCTGGCACACACACACACACACCATTCCACACAGGATGTGCTTTGGAGGAGCAGCTAGCCAAAAACAAGATAACATTTTTAATGCTCCCCCCCAATGGTAATGCTTTTCCACTCTGGGAGCCTATGCTCTATAAATGTTATCAGGAACTACTGAGATGTGTAACTGATCTCACCTTGGAGCAGCAGTTCTCTTACTGGGGATAAATGCATCAATGGATGCAAGGGATACCTCAGGCCTTGCTCCCTCTGACCCAGCTGCCTAACCCCACCAGATGTGAAATGCCACATCAGCTCCAAAGGCACGCTAGGAAAGGCTTCCAGTCCACAATAACTTTACAATAAGGAGACTGGGAAGGGAAGAAACACTTTGAAAGTGTTACATCTTTACTGTAACACAAAGTCACTGAGAAGCTAAAGAAAGGAACAGCAAGATGAGATTCAGCATGGAGGGGAGGACATCACCTCAAACTGTCTTGCATGGTGGTACACACATTCCACCGTACTGCAAAATGTGTGACGAACCCCAGATCTTCCCTCTTCAACAATTTCTCAGTTCTGGGTTTGCTGAATATTACATAAAGTAGGAAAGGACTTATTTATAAGTTGACAAAGACTGCATGGTGAGTATTTGCTAACATTCTTGCATGTAAAGTTCTTTGTATCTCTGAATTATGCTCAGATGGGCAAAGCAGAGTGACACAGAACCGTTGAAACACCTCAGTGCATGTGAAGGTTCCTCAGACAGACACAAATACGTGACAAGAGCTCCTGCAATACACACACAGCTGGCATGGGTGGGAAGGGAGCAGCAATCTGCTCCTAGTCCAGCATGTCCTGCTGTCGGGGTTGAGGGTGTAGCCCCGGTGGCAGTGACAGGAGGGGACAGGCCACCCCTCAGGCAGAGCTGCTCGCACGCACGTGAGCTGAGGGAGGCATTTCAGGGGAGAAGAATATTCATCCATATCCAAACTTCAGCGCTTAGTGATTCCCATTCGCAAATGTATCTTTATTTGGATTCAAACCAGGATGTTTTTACTGCCTGCCAGCGTGCTGGTAACCACAGCAGGGTGCACAGAGTGTGTTTTTATCTGGCTATCAACGTCACAAAATTAGTACAACATTTTGGGATACTGGCAACGCTTTTTTGCAGCTGTAACCGTTGGCAAAATAAATGGAACTAGAAGTGACAAAGTTACAAAACAATTACCCAACACAATTTCAGAGAATAAATATCTTGATTTTAAGAGACTATTTGGCATTACTTCAGATCTAATTGAGTCGGAGAAGACACTGTTTTATGGAGTGAAAAGACCATAAACAGAAAAGTATATGTGGCTGCTAAAAAAGATGTGACACCCACTGCCAGTTACAAAGTGGGCACTTTATGTGTGAGGCTGCTGTTTTCTGCCAAATTTAACACGTCAATTCTGAAAGGGCAAGCTGAGAAGGAGTTCCTATATTTGGATATCTTTGCAGTAAGAAGGCCCAGTAAGGAACGAGAGAAAAAAAAAAAAAGAATGGAGAAAGAAAGGAAAAGAGGAAGAGAGAGAGAAAAGAGAGCAAGAAAGAGAGAAATAAAGGATAAGGGAAAGGAAGCAAAGGAAAAGAAGAAAAGGAGAAAAAGGAAAATGAAAAGGGGAAAAGGAAAAATAGACCCTCTCCCAGACCTAGACTATTTTTTGCATCATTTTTTTGCACATCTTTGTGATATAGTTGCCACAAAGGCCTGGATGGTTGGGAAATCATTAGCAGGATACTGCAAAATGAGATTCAAAAATAATTTTAAAAAGGAAGCATATAAAGAAAAGAATTTAAAGTTTGAGTATGCAGAAGGAGAATTGGTCCTATGAAATGAGGTTTCCAATTGGACTCCCAAAGGGGAGACCTAATTGAATTTTACATTTCCTCACATGTTTAACGCTAGCTAAGAGCTAATCTTAGGCACCATATTTACAAAATCAGCTTCTAACTGAGGCAGGAAGAAATACTGAGGCCCTCTGGCTTCACCTCCTTGAGATGTGAGACCTGTGACTTACCTTGAGAGATTTGCCTAGGAACTTCCTGGAACTGAAGCCTGAGTTCAACAAACAATTTGTAACACAGAATATAGTAAAGAAAGGAATTATAGTGGAAGTGGGGGGGAAAAAAGGATTTTCCCTGAATAAATCACCAGTGAGGCATTTAAAGAAATTCAGAGTGAAAACCAAACCCTAATCAAGTGAACATAATGTAGACTAGATATTAATTTGTCGATAATATAAACTTGTGTGCACTGAGTAGCAGCTACATCTATGCTCTTGTTCTCCACAAGAGACCAGCACTGAGAAGGAACATTTCCCTCCTTCCTTCAGAGCTCTACAGCTGGAATATTTTTTAAGGTCCACACACATCCACCGGAAAGAGCAATCACACTCATGATGATACAGACTTTCTTGGAGAGAGACAAATCTCTCTTGCAGCACAGTCCATGCTCTCCTTCACTCATTCCCTTCTGCTGCTTTACTGAAGAAGTGGGTGTCAAGTGGTCCACATCACATATTGGATATGGCTCCATGCGTGTGAAAATACTGTGAAGCCCTCAAGGAAATGCCAAGTGGCATTTTGATCTTAACCAAATACAAGCTTCACACAACTGTAGAAGAGCCAAGGATCTCCAATTACAGCTGTACATATGGAAAAACAAAGTTGCCCTGAGTTTTCAGTAGTTGTACAGATACTCTGGGATAATTTATCAGAAAAATAACATCAATTAGCTGGAATTTTAAAATCTGCTTGCTTTTAGTAGAACACAATTTTACCTTAATCAGATCTTCAGGATCCATCATTACTCAGGATCCATCAGGATCCATCAGGATCCATCATTACTCAGACAGACTTGGGCACAGTCATGCCTTCCAGGTGCGCACATGTCCGTGGCTGTGGTGAGCCATGGTTTATGAAAGAAACCTATTAATCCCTCCCATATACTGTTTTAAATGCTCAACATTTGTTGTTACAATTTAATTACGATTTAACCAGTGTCTTACGACGTTATTATATTACGCTGCAGACAACTGAATTCAATTATTAATTATTTAATGGAGGAGGCAGATACTGCAAGACATGACTACACCACACCCCATGCAGTTCTGTCTTTCATCAGCAATTCCAACAGTCCCGTACATCCCCAGTAAGGATGAAGCTAAAAACCCACATGAGATGAGCAATAAACCTGCCCTGTGCCAGACTAAGCAGCTAAACAGTGTTTATGGAAATCTGTGAAGACCATAAAATGGTAGATAAGTGCCAAACTGCATTTTTTAATCAACTTTTTTTAAAAAAATGCAGTGTTATTGTTATTAGAAACAAGGAAAATGCTACAGCTGAGTTCTTATTTTAGGGCAACTCACAGAAAACATGTCCATACCTTCATGAGTTTCATATATTCAAGTAGCCTTTAATTCCTACCTGAGCAAGTGTTCTTGTCTGGATTCAAGGTGTAGCCTTCACAGCAGTCACAGACATGGGATCCGTTGTTACCCACGCAGATCTGGTCACACTCGTGCCTCCCAGGTGCACACATGTCCACAGCTTGTCAGAGAAACAACTCATCGGTAACAACGAGCAGTTTGGGATGGAGTGCACATTCCCATTTTTTAATATACTTTGATTTGGAATCAGCTCAGAAATAGCAATAGTAGTTGAAGGAATTAGAACAAGTGCTAGGAGAAAATATTTATAGTGTCTACATGGGAAGACTTTGTTTCGGCATCTGGCCCTAATGAATGAACTGTAAGCACGATAAAAAGGATGCTGATAGAGTCAAACTACATCTCACCATTACTTGCAGCTGAGTTTTATCTATTATTAATTTCTATAATTTTTATTATTGAAAAATATAGAGTTCTTTCTTGTTTCAACAGAAGCACACAAGCAGCTCAAATCCAAGAATAGTGGGGTTTTTTTCTTTTTCCAGTTGAACTCGTTATCCAAAGGAGTAATACCTGAGCAGGTTCTCTTACCTGGATTCAGGGTGTATCCTTGGTAGCAGTCACAGAGGTGGGATGCCCCGTTCCTCACACAGAGCTGCTGGCAGCCGTGGGTCCCCGGGGCACGGCTACAAAGGGCATTGACAGAGGTACTTCAGTCACCCCAGAGGAAAGGAACAGGCATTAATCATTCATGCTTACAGAAGTACATCTTGCCCCGATTGCTGGATTAGTGGTAGCAAATGTCAGTGCTGTGTTGCTGTCACAACAAGTTACAGGCCTCCTTTGCACCACTCCGTAGCCAGGAGAGAGAGGTCATAAACGGCACGGAAATAACTCTTTACCTGAGGTGGCAGGAGAGGAGAGAAGATGAGTGAGAAGGGGTCAACAAGGAGAGATTTTAAGCAATCAGGAACATTACACTGAAAAGCAGAACTCAGCAATGAAAAAGACCTTTTGGTTCTTTGTATGCAGTCCCTTCCTACTACAGAGAGCCAGGGAAAGGGAAAGGGGAAGGGGAAGGGGAAGGGAAGGGGAAAGGGAAAGGGAAGGGGAAAGGGAAAGGGAAAGGGAAAGGGAAAGGGAAAGGGAAAGGGAAAGGGAAAGGATTTAGAGAGAGAAATGGGAGGACAGGTCTGTTTTTACCTGACATTTTTACTTAGATTAGTAGTTACTGTTTAGTATTATTGTGGGTATGGACTACTGATGATCTCCAAAGCAATACTGATGAGATAAAAATTCAGAAGCAAGAGTGCTTGGACCTTCTTATGTATTTGTGAAAACAAAGGAATTTCATAGCCAAAAAAAAAATGGAAACTTTTTCCCATTTTCTGAGAGGTTTCTTCCCTATTTCTTCCATTTTTCATGGAAGGTTTAGAAGTTCACTTAAGTCTGATAGAGTTGTCTTGTCTGTACAGTTTGAAACACAGACAGCACCTCTTCATTATGCTACACGCTGGTGAATAAGAGAATTAATCTCCATGACTTATGAACAAAATCTCTAGGTGGTATTTTCAAGCATAAGTGAGAAGCTCAGGCTCAAATGGTCAAATTTTTGTGGTAGGAAAGTCAAACATCTGCTGACTCGGACAGCTATTCAAGGCTAAGACTTTTCCATCTCTGGGATGGCCTCATGGTGAATAATGCTTTCAGTGCATCAAGAACTTGATCTTAGCCAACTATTTTTCCCCTGAACATTAGTTTTCCTGTTTTCTGTTCACCCTACAAACAAATTAATCGCCTTGGTCAAAGCGAAAGAAAATGTTAATTGCCACTGGTGAGTCCAGATTTCTGACCAAAAAGCGCTCTGGAGCTGGAAAGGGACCCAGTTTACCACACTGTCTTACAAGACCCTCTTAGATTCCTTTGGTTAATAGGAGCCTTTTTAAAGACTGTTTCCTTCCCCTTGTTTTTTTCATGAGTCCCACAGATTCTGGCAAACTGCACCCAGGCGACTCAGAGTTACACTGGAAGTGTACGTGTATGAGCTCTCCCATTTACCCTCCAGCCCTGCAGGGGCATCATTTCTATGCTTCAGCGCAATAAACTGTAAGTTTATTCTTAAGAAAAAAGAGATTACTCTTTGCTGCTGTGAAAGGACAGGTGGATATGAGTGCTATGCTCACAGCACACGTGCCTGTCCAGCCAGGTGGGCACTTGTGAGGATCTGGTCAGGTCAGCAGCACCACATGGTGTCAAGCCACACCTCAAGGCATTTCCCATGCTAATAACTGGGCAAAGTGTCCTGTCTGCAGATGGTCTTACACATTTATTTCATACCTAGAGAAAGAGGGCTGTTCACTCTAAACGTGCTCAAAAAGTGCAGGTAATTTTTAGTAAGGCTCTGAAATAACAAACTAACACACTGCCAACCAAGTTCCCAGGGAAGTGGCTATTATTTTAATTCTCTTACCATGTTATTTATACCTGATTTTACCTATTATTTACTAGAAATTTATTTTAAAGTAAATTTCTTAGAAATTCACTAGAAAAGGCTACTTTGCACAAGTTTTTTAATTGTCAGAAAGTTGTCATTTTATTTTTTGTGAGTAGAGCTGTGTTACAGCTTTCTATAGGGAGTTCTAAATACTCCAGATGACCTTTTTTTCCCTGTAAATGACAATAACAGCCCACTCTGGTCTAGCATTGTTAGTGGAATTCTAGCCTAAACCAAATACATTCAGCATTTTTATAGGAGCAGCCCTGAAAAAGTGAAACTAATTTATCCCATCCCAGAGTTCCTTGTCTAAATTGAATTGCAGAGAAACAGAGGGAGACGTGAGCCTGGCACCCTGGAAAGGCCCAGCAGTGCCTAAGGAGTGAAAGCCTGTCCTGAGATGACCTGCTGCTGCATTTGGGCACTTCATGCTGCACCAGATTGCTCAAGCCAGTGTGGTGGCTTACCTGCCACGCTGATTTTCCTACTCTGAACCTGTAGGGAATCCCTTCAGCTCCACTTCCCACTGAGACGGGAAAAGAAACGAACAGCTCTGGTGTGTACTTTCAGTAATTCAGTAAATATACACAGTCAAACCTTCTTCAGATTGCTGTGATTTCTCTTTCTCTCTAAATCTGACCAGCTGCACAAGGAGGTCCATCGAGTCAGGTCTGTTACCTGTGCTGAGGCGGCTATTCAAAATGAAGAGCCATTACTTGGCCTCCCCTGAGAAAGGCCGTTGGCTTGTTTGCCCAAGGGATGGTAAAGGAAGTATTTAGATGTGATAAGTAACACTTCTCTTTCTTAAGGAGTGAAACCGCAGCAGAAGTCAGAAGGAGCCAAGTTACACTACTCCCTTGGAGCGATCCCCTTACCACAGAAAGTCTCCCTGAACCTGGATGTCAGCTTTTCAATCACACCGTAGGTCTCCACACAGGAGACGTGTTCATCCAGAGGCTCGCTGGCCATTATCCTCAGGGACTGCACGCGGGCCCACCCCGACCGCGTAGATCTCGACTCCTCGCCGCCGCATCCCCACCCGGTCCTGCGGCCCTCTGCCACCACGATGGCCACCGTGGGCACGTTGAAGGCTGCTGGCCGGGTGCCCATCTCCTCGGTGAAGACTTCATCCACAGCAGTGTGGACGGCAAGGCCGTCATCGTGCCAGCAGCCAAGGGCTGAACGCGAGACACAGCCTCCTTCAGAGAGGCTCTGTCAAAGTGGGCGCGGAGGGGAAACTCCCCCCGACGGTGCTGGCGCAGTTCACGGCCGCCACGCGCGTCGCGCTCTCACCGACATCCAGGGTTTCGATCGTTCCCGACAAGAAGATTTTCACTTTCTCAGACTCTTCAGGTCGGACGCTACGGGAGCTGTCTACGATGAAGACGAGGTCTAGAGGCCGGTTCTTACAGGCCGTGTCTGCCAAGAAGGAAGGAAAATGCTTCAGTCATCCCCTGCGCAGGACAGGAGCTCTCACCCGGGGAAGTGAGTGCTGTCACGGCAAACTGACAGATAATGTTGGTTGGTTCTTTATGAAGAGGCTTCAAATTATAGTCACCAAGGTATTAGAGAGTCTTAAATATTAATTTTGACAAGTGATAAATAACTGAGTTTTTCTAAGCATTAATAGATAGGTGCACATTTGAGCCCTCAAAATGTTTAACTATCCTTGAAACAAAGGGTTGTGGTTTGCTTGTAACAGCCAACAAAGAGATTGAGCAATTATATATAAATGTATTTACTCTTTATTTTATAAAGCTTGAATTCTAGTAGTTATAAGATAAAGAAATTAAATGCAAGACATCTGAGCAGATCACATAGGAAACAGATCCTAATATTTTTTAGAATAGTAACAATATATACTGCTAATTAGGAATGATTTGGGGTTTTTTTTGTTAGTTTTTTTTTTTTTTCTTTGCAAATCACAGTCCAAAATACACAAGAAATAAAGGCCAACAAGGAAAAAGACACAAATGATGTTGTAAAAAGACTTCTTTGGAAATTGTTATTGTTTTAAGGCTTGCGGAGCAGAGAGAAAAGCGAAATTACTCATGAAGTAACTTTATGAATAAAAAATGAACATTTACACACACGCTGCCAAAATTCTTTGCTGCCATATAAATCTAGACAGAAGCAGAAAAGACATAGTTCAGATCAGAGACAAGCATCACTTCTAGGAAGACAAAAACCAATCAAGACAGTGGCAGCAGGCAACTGAAATTCCCCCTCCCTGTCCTGGTACCATGTCCTGACAGTGATGATACCATGGACTATGTTTATACCATCAAGGTTGGATTTGCAGCTGAATGGACAACCCAAAATAAGAGTATTTCTATAAAAGAGACATGCAGGCTCACCAGTGCATGAAATAGCAAAATATGAGGTGTCCAGTTTGAATTCACACCTTGAGGGCTGTTTTGGGAACCTGAAACACCTCTCCTGGCTACTATCGAGTTGACTTTTATTATTCCATTCCAGTTTAAATTTAAAATAAAATCTTCACAAGTATCTTAAAAGGAGAGGTGAAAACAGCACCTTCCCCCCCCCCTCCCCCCCAGGGCATTAGAAACTTTTTTCCTGTGATTCAAATGAAAACAGGGAAAAATCAAATTGCCCAAATTCTCTTAGGAAGCGCAGTAACATAATAGACCAGATGAATCGAGGATCCCACCCAGGTATATTCTATATCATTCTATAGTCATCCTGTAACTCAGTTTTGCCTTTGGGAAGCTGAGAAAACATGAAGGAATGTTAGTGCCTGCTTGCGTAGCTCAAGACATGAAAAAAATCAAAGGCGAACAAGGTTTGTCCAGAAGCAGAAAGAAGAAAGATAATAGACCCAGTGCAGTGTTGCAGGTAGAATTCTCTTTTTCAGGTTGAGAAGAAAAAAAGCTTTTCAGCAGGCTGGTCGTAGCAGGGGCGTGCGCGGCGGCAGCTCGGAGCGGGGCAGGCCAGAGCGGGTCGGTACCCGCGGAGGGGCGCGGGCGGAGCGCGGGCAGCGGCGGAGCAGCAGCCGAGCACGGAGAGAGCCCGCCGCATGCTGCTGCTGCTGCTGCTCTGCTGCTGCTGCTGCTCTGCTGCTGCTGCTCTGCTGCTGGCCCCCGGCCCGCCGCGCCGCCTTTAAAGCTGCCGGGGAAAGGGACGGGACAGCGAGCGGGCATCGCCAGCCCCGCCCGGGGAGAGCGAAGGGAGCGAGCTCCGCCAGCGGCAGGGCAGGGCTCAAACCGGCTGAGGCACCCTTCTTCCTTCTCCAGAAGTGTTTGTTCCAGGCTGATTTTGCATTTCAGCCTGCGGGACAGTAGCTGTAAAGAGCGGGAGGAAAAGCTCCCAGCGTGCTCACCGAGGCACAGGGAGCTGCCCGCTCTGTTGCCGGGTTTGGCCGGGGGATCGGGGCTGGTTCCTTGGCGCTGGATCTCCCGCCGGTTCCTGCAGGGAGCTCTAACGGGAAGCACGGCTTAGGGCACAAAGGCATCTCCAGCACGAGGCTTTAGAAGACANGCAGGGAGCTCTAACGGGAAGCACAAAGGCATCTCCAGCACAAGGCTTTAGAAGACGCCTCTGCCAAATCTGCTCCCTGTTGTACCGCAGGATCACCGTGTCTCCATCACCTCCGTCAGGGGAACAGGAAGCCCTGATTGAGGAGCCACCCAGCCGGCAGCTGTGCAGGGTCAGGCCAGCACGGAGTCACTTCAGCCCGATCCACTGCCAAGGCACAGTAGAATAGAGGCCACCATCCCAAAGGCTGCAAACGCTATCAGGGAAGAGGGACTGCCACCCTTCCAGCTGGAGAAGGCCACAGGGGAGTATAATGGCTTTCCTCGCTCAGAAGATCCTGCAGGTTTTTGAGCAAGAGCACACACACACACCCCAGAGAAATTCCCGGCACTGCTGCTGCTCACACGCACGGTGAAGCTGGCCGGGCTCCCGGCAGGAGCTGTGCCCGGAGCTGACAATTTGAATCCCTTTTCCCAGAATTTAGTACCAGGTACCTAAAAAGGTTTTATTTCTTCAGGCATTATAATAAGCTTTTACCTCTTTACAGTTCTTGCTACAAAAGAAGAAAAGAGGAAGAATATAAAGTTGTTTGTAGATTTGGGGTTTTTGCCGATTGCAGAAGAACATCATGAAGTTACAGCATATCTTCAACAACTCTGGACATTATCCAATGTAAATGCTGTAGTCCTACTGCATGTCTGTTCTGCTTTTAATGCCTGAGCTGACCAGACATCAGATTTCCCCATGGGCTCAAAGCCTGCAGCACAATTCCCTTTTCCCCATGGGCTCAAAGCCTGCAGCACAATTCCCTTTTCCCAGCTCCTGGTACGTACCAATCAGACAAGCGAAGCCAGCCAAGTTCCTGAAGTGCAAATGCTTTAACACAGGACTGTGTTAGAGACGAGCCACGCTCTCCAGCCACGGAGGGAAAACCTCTAACTGTGCTGGACTGCCTGCAGCACACTGAAGCACTTAAATAAAAAAAGTCAAGCAACAACAAACACTACTGGTAAACATTTTGTAAAAGATTTATTTAAGTATCATTTATCACAAAGAGGAAAATACATAGAAGATTAGAAGCATGCAACCATCTTCCACATTTCTGTTTATTTTTCTTGCATTCCCAGCTCGTTGTAATAGAATTCCTGTGCCACCCTCACTTGCTCCTCAAAAATACTGTTTCAAGACATAGGATAACCAAAAAAAAAACCAAAAAAAAAAAAACAAAACCACAATAAAAGGTAAGATAACATATGAGAAAAGTGCAAAGTAAAAAAGTCACATATATACCACATTCAAACCCTTCCCCTTCCAAAAAATGGATAAAGGCAAACTGTCATTTTGCTGCACGATCAGATTGTCTTTATGGACTACTTTACAAAAAATTAATATAAATTAAGGGCATAATCCTGCAGACACTTATAATCACAGCTAACTTCAATCAGAGTGGCTCAATTGGTATTATTAAAAGCCACAGGTTAGTCACATGCATAAGTTCGTGCAGGTGTAAGGCCCTAAGGCAATAAAATGTTTAAGAGCATTAGGGAGAACAAAAATTAAAGCAAATTAAATCACTCTCAGATGTGTGTTTTGCTTAGTAAGTTTATATCAAACATATTTTAAACAGAACAGTTTGCTCCTAAAGCCCTGAATATTTCTATTACTTAAGCAGTTTTGCAAGATTAAAAGACAAAACCCCCAGGAAGCTGGTACAGATGTTAATGAACATAAAAATTGCTTCAGGCAGGTATGTAGGGAGGTGGAGGCTCCTTCTCAGGCATCTTCACTGCCATTTCATAGGTTGGCAGAACATACTGTGGAGAAGACATTTGGACATGATTAATGCAAGGACTTTAAATGGGAAAAAAAAAGCACACATGGCCCATCAGCAACTTAATCCTCTGTTGCAGGCAAAGTTACTTCAAGAATTGACTGCTCCTAGTAAGGAAGTGAGGAAGTGAAAGAAAGTGCAGGAGCAGTTTACTGCTCTGCTGAGCCCCACCCTGGGCCATTCACTGCGCACTCTGCTGCATCCTGACTTTGTAAGGCAGCGAGGAAGGCTTGGGCTGCTACAATCAAAGCTTCCCTCTACCACAAGAAAAACTGTCCAAGACTTCTCTCTAACGACCCTCCTTCTAGGCACTGTCAACATTTAGCCAAGAAATAACCCACCACAAAATTAGCTGCTTTAATGTATCTTTCCAGTCTTTCTTTAGAAAGCTGGACACGGCTTGGAAACATACATGGATGTGGCGATTTTCTACTTCAAAATTAATGATACTGCTTCCTTTTATCTCAAAAAGAGGTTTTACCTGTGGAGGAGCTTCAAAAGCAGGGTACACAGCAATCTCTGGCAAATTTCTGCTGATGATGTATTTATAGCAGTTCCATACACAGTTAATTAGATATGCCTGAAAGAAGAGAGATTTTTCTTTTTAAGCACCTCATAAGCAGTGGCTGATTCAGAAATTAGATGTTGGATTACATTCCTATGATAAAAAGGAGCATGAATCATCTGAGGAATGGTTGCTGTTTCACAGACCTGGCCACATACCTATGCTGCTCTCCGTTTAGCTTTGCTGTGACAGTGACTCAGAGAGGATGCACCATACAGGTTGCAGCAAAAGAATTCACAGATCCATTCAACTGATCTCTCTGTCTGCCTCAGCAGTGCTAATCAAACTAATCCCCAGCTGGCTCATGCTTCCGTGGATCTCAGTCCAAACGTGCCAGGAGGAGCAGGAGAGGCCAGCAGTACAATCCCACTCATCTCCCTGTTGGCACAGTTTTTCCAATTGCCAGGGTGAAGGAGAGGGCTCAAACACACAACTGAGGCAGCACAGAGAGGGCAGAGCAACGAACCCAGTCAGCACTGACTGCTGCAGAAAGAAACACTACCATGATATGATTAGAGGGGTTTTTTATTACTCATTTGTGTAGCATCAGCCTCTCCAAATCTCTCAGTGGCAAGTTAGCACTGTTGTAAAAAGGTACCAAGTTTTCCAGTCAATATACAAGTCTTATCTACTGTATTAGGCTTCCATTGCCCCCAGTTAAACATTCTTCCTGAAAATGTATACAAAAATCAATAAAATTTTTCATCATTTAATTTTTTCTTAAATGCAACCTGAATGCAATAAAGGAATAGTACCATGGCCAATGCAGATTATCAATTAATTTCTCTAACATGCTTTGTCTACACTAGAGTTTTTGTAATTCAAATGAATGCCTCATTACTGAGATCTTCAGAAAGAAAGTAACTGGTAATATCACCCTTCAGCATGGAGGAAGATGCAGGTCTAGAATTAACTTCTGCATTTCCTCATTCCATCACTGTCCTTTCAGAACTCACATCCTCGTTTGTTAGGCACAGTGAGAGATTTTAAACATTTTATTTAGAAACTTGTATGCAGTAACTCAATATTATTTCACTACAAGCTTAATTACAAATACTAAAATTCTCTCCACATAGACAAAGTCTTTTTGCATTCCTCCTTCCTACTCTGGAAGGGCAGAGCTGCATAAGCACACCCCACAGCCCAGACACAAGTCAGCTGAAGACATCAGCACACTACATATTAGACTTCAGTCATCCAGCCCAACAATCGTGCTCAGAGAAGTTCTCACCTCAGCATTCCGACGGCAGCTGGGCTCTGAATCCAGCGCTGAGAACTCACCCAGACTGACAGCATCTTAATATTTATTAACTCTCGCAACAGACCCGTGATTAAGTTTTAACTTACCTTTAAAATGATAAATAAAACAACAAACACCAGAACAATAAACAAGAGACAGCTGGAGTCCAAAGAAAGGAGATCATCCTTGTAAGGGAAATTCGGCTAGTGAAAAAAAAAACAAAACAGAGGGGAGGGAAGGCAAAGGGAAGAGATAAGAATGAACAAACTGCACAATCAAATACGATAAAAAAACACCCACACTTCCCACCAAACGAAACAAACCAAACCCCCCTGAAACAAAAAGTTCAATTTCTAACAAGTTTCCTCTTTATGCTCCCACAAAGCCTGCTCTGTCCCACGAGAACAGATCACTACAGTGCACTGTGCCTCCCGAGTCACTTCATCAGTCTCATGCCAACACAGACTCTTCTCCACTGCAGGACAGTGTTTGTACTTATGGTCCACTACAACTCTTTAATGACTTCCTGTTAATTACATCCTCTCAGTCCAACCTGTAACACACAGGGGTGCAGCAAAAATCACCCCCAAACTTGGGGGAGCCAAAACAGAGCTTCTGCAAACCTGTCTCTTTTCCTTCCCTGACCACAGTAACGAAGCCTCTCTCAAACACCAATCTAACTTTTTAAGTCTGTTTTAAAAAGGACTTGTTTTTAAACATCTACTTGAAAATGTCAAAACACCAGGCAGCCAGAGCTTGTGGTCCCTGCTGACAGTATATTCTATGCATTGACTCTCTTGCAGTTAAAACACAGTGTTAGTGAGAACTCCACTGCCATTTCCTTACAAAGTGTTGTTGCAACTTAAGAAGAGACACATAAAATGTTAAAAGGAAAGCTTGGAATCTCAGATTCCATGTGTAATGCTGTGGGAATCCTTACCTACACTTCTCTTCTTCCCTACCAAATAAGGGTCAACACATTTTTAACCTGCAGTAGCAAATTTGCCACTGAGCCCCATTGCTGAAGGGGTTAAGAGCCCACTTCCAGGTCCAATTGCAGAAAATGCAGTTTAAACCAGCAGTTCCCATCACAATTCTTTCCTTACTCTCCTTGTCTTTCCTTTTAGGGAGCAATGACACCTTTAACTCTTCCACCTCTGACAAGTCACCATAACCACCTATGGCTGCTGCAGGCTGAAGTCCTTTTCCTTATGCACAGGAAGGGAAGGGTAGCTCTGTCACTGACCTTCAGACAAACTTTACATTTCAAATGTGAAATATCTACTTGAGCTGAATACTTACCAACTGATCCAGGTAATCTTTGATTCTGGGCAGGTAGGTTAGAGAGCTGATGGCAACCAGACAGCAGAGCACAAAGTCAAAGAGTTGGTAACAGAAAAATGGGATCAGCCAGCCTACGCGATGCTAAGACGAAAAAGAAAAAAGGAGCAGCCTGTAAACTATCTAGTTAGAAAAATAAAGTATCAACTTTAAAACCATGTATTATAAATATACTTACAGCAATGGCACCATACACCATCATTGCACTGATTGTGAACATGAGGAGGGAGATGGCAAACAGAACACAGGCATTTTCTGCATTAAAAGGAAAACAATAAGAATCAGTCACTTCCTGCAGCTGTCACCCCCAGCTGACAGGTACCCCAGCCTTGTCCATTACAGCGATCTGTTCGCAACTGACTCCTCCGTGCCAACTACCAGCAGCAGAACAGCATAGTTCAGTTCCTTCCTAACAACAAAAAAAAAAAAGATCTGGTTCAAGAAAAGTTACAATTACTAACTTGGAAAAATCCCTCTGCCTTAATCGAAAGCCTGACTAAAGCCCAGGAACACCAATTAGAAGCTTGGCAGAGTTTGACAGTAATGCACCGTAATGATGCTGATTTGCAGGATGTGTCAGTGCTCAAAGCATGCGAGTGATTAACTTTACAACTAGACAGAATCTTAAGGGAAGCGAACACAGCGTCAACCTTTGCACTCGAAAATGGTTTGGTTACGTAATTTGGTCATTGGCAGTGGGAGCAGCACTGCTCCCTCAGTCACACTGAGGAAAACAGGAAATCACTGTGTGGAAGGTATCCCACTATTTACAAGAAAAGGCAGTTGAACAGAAACCAATTTGTAGCAAAATCCAGGACACTCATGGAAGCCGCATGATAAAGATTGTCCTTGTGTATCACAGTTGCTGATGACAGAAGCACAGCTGCTTTCCACAAGTTAGATTATGCTTGTGATTTTTAAACACAAAGAAACCAGTTTGAGAGTCTATAGGTGTGGTAAAATAATGGTTTTTAGCAATATTGAAGCTGAAATTTTGTAGTTCCCCTGCTTGAAAAAGAAATTATCTGAGAACCCTTTCTACTCTGCAATTAATTTGAAGAGACACTCCGTGGAAGCATTTACATATCCAATTCAGTGCAGGGTAATAATATCAACACACATCAAAAAAGAGTCCCCCTGTGTCTGAAAGGCACTGTGTGGATCAGATCTAATTCTCAGCAATCACCCCCGAGTGTGGCTGCCTTCTGAGGAGCGATTACTCACAATATACACAAGTACAATAATACCTGTAATGTTCTTTCATGCACACTAAATTACTAACTTGGGACCCCAACGTAAGCAGTAGGAATCTTTAAGTGAAAAGCATAAAGTGATAAATTTTACATTAAAGGGTGAAGAAAGCGTCTTGAGCTTCAGAAGCACCTTGCACTCGCATAAGCTTAAGTACCACCAAGTACACCAACAGCCTTCACAGATCGTATGACATTTGACAGACACCTGCTGTGATTTTACTTAATATCTTCGCCTCAGAGAGAGTTTGGTCCTGGCTCCCACTCTTATTTCATTACTAGCAAATAAGAGTTACAGTCACAGGTCAGAACTGACGGATTCTCAGCTCAGGCCATGCACGTTTAATCCGAGATATTCAAAGCCCAGTCCTGTGCTGTACTATTTCACTTCATGGAATCTGATCCTCCCCAAATTTTCACACAATGCAGCCTTTTGAGGTAGATCAGAAGTGCCACACTGCACATATTTCTGCACATTTAAAAGCAAGCAAAGCATATGCACAAGTTTACAGACACAATAGTTAAAAAGCTTGACACCAATTACAGTTGTATGGAAAACACTTGGAGTGACAAGTGGGCTTAATTCTGCTCATGGTGCTTTCTCTTTTCATTTATTATGCAGGTGAAACTTAGAAACACTCGAGTTTCACTCAAGTACTTGGCATCCCGATTCTTCAAAAGATATCTTGGTTTTCTTCTCAGTAAATTCATATTTAGCTCTAAGGTATTTTCCTGATCTGTGAAGATGACCACAAATTCTGAAGTAAAATCTCTGAACTTGTTTTCTGCTGCTTGCTTTACTGAGACAGCAAAGATAGGTAATGTTCATGGAGAAACTGAATCCGATGCCCCACACAACTTCAACACTCAAAGCATCACAAGGCCAAGAAATCTCATCGCTTAAGGTGCTTGGCACAAAATAAGTGAAAATAATAACTTGATAACCATAAAGTCTGCTTTTTACTCGTGTAAGAATTCAATCCCAGAATAACTGAAGAGGAATTCAGAACACAAAACAACCATATTTATAACAAGGTGTATGCACATATTACAACCCAGTGTAAGACCAATCCCTGACAGTGCAGAGCTCTGGACCTACCAGCCATTCTCTCGGAGGCATAGTAATTCCCAATGACTTCATACTGGATATCAACAGTTGGCACCATATTCGGATGGGTCACTTCTACTGTCAGCAAGATGCCCATCAGCAAGTTCACCACCTGAGAGAGATCACAGTTACCTCAAGGTTAATCACACTGCAACACCTAAAATGTTTTTAATGACCACTAATAATCCTTTATTTCAGTTAAAAATAAACTCTTCCCTTTGCCTGTATGTGGAAGAATTTGGCCAACTTATAGTTAAATTTCAAGCTGATTTAGTTAAACCACTGCCCAAAGAGCAGGGAGCACTTGCTAGGTTCAGTGAATCACAACTAAAGAGCTTTTCAAATTGAGAGGATGGGAAGGTTCCTAGGGATTCAAATAACATCATTAAGCTGATCTTGCCTGATGAAGGTACAGATTTGTGAACTGGAAAACTGGAAACAGTTTTAAAAGGTCAAGAAGGTAAAGGTACAGAATGAGGAGTATTTGGAAAGAATTCCTGCTTCCTCCAACAAATAGAGTTAATTTAACACACAAATAAATTACTTGGTTTCTGCCATGTTTCAGCTTTAATAAGCTGGAGAAAACAGATCCCTCTGCTTCCCAGCTCGCTTATTAAAACCTCTCCAGTCCTCATCAGAAAGGTCTACACAGCCACAGGGGAAGTTAAAGAGCTTCACACAGAGATCAACCCCCAAAACGTGCACACATCCAGCAGGGGCTGTGCTCACCAGTCCTCTCCTCCCTCACGCTGCCACACTTCAGACTCCTGCTGCCCCATTTTGGTACAACCAAAAATGTCTTCAGTAAGAGCTCCGAGAATCCAAAGTAGCTTAAGCCTCCTCAGTAAAATTGCCTTGACAGCATTTATAATGTGTCCAAGGTTTACCAGGACCTCGTTTCTGGTACTAATATCTGCAGACACACGCCAAAGGTTGCATAACACAAAAAACTCATGATGGAATTTTCAAGCTGCAGACATTTTCCAATCAGTATTCAGTACTGCCACCACCACCACCAGCAGGATCCCTTCCAATTAGCCTCAAAATACCCCACAAAACACTGGTTTGCAGTTTCTCTCAACTTAAGAATATTTGCCAGGTATTTCTTCTTCTACTGGCATGGTTCCAAGGAGTGAATGATGGTGGCAAGTCTATGTACAATTATTGAAGATTTCAGTATGGAAAAAAACCATTTTGAATCCTTTAATAACTTTGAGACATACAGTTCCTGTAACTTTTTCCCCCCGCCTCAGTGTTTTTATTGTTTTTTCCCCTCTTTTTCTTTCTTTCCCATGGGTTTAAAAGATAAATATGTGGTGATAAGTTTAATTGCACTTTACTGGAATCAAAGCTGGTCACTCTGTAGAAATGCAATCATCCCATCATGTGTCACACAAACTCACTAGAATGTCCAGCTGTTCTGAGCCACTTGCATTCTCAGGAGGCATTTTATGCCTTGGAACATAAAGCACAGCAACCAGAACAGCTGGCAGTGAAGAACTCTGTTTAACCACCAATATCTTCAGCTTTGAAAAGCACTTTTCCTGCACGCAGGGCAAACTGTGCAGTTGCTCACCTGCCTCTTGTCTTTATATTTTATTTGGCTTCTCCACTGATGACACATATAAAACACTCATCCCTCACCTGGAGCATCCTTCTGTACTCTGCCGTTCTGCTCTCAATGCAGTTTCAACCCTTCCGTTTCCTCTGTCTGTGAGTGAACTGGGGAAACTGGGAAATACCTTTCTACACTGCACTCGCTCCAAAAAGCCCAAAGTGTCAAGGGTCAGCTCTCTGGCAGTCAAAACATTGATCTCTACTTCATAAAGTACAAAAGTACATGCTCAGTTACAGCGAAGTCATTTCTTGTTTATACACAGTCATGAGTCTGACTATCTGCCTCAGGATAAAGAACAAGCATCATTTGAATCACTACAGAAGTACTGAAGAACCTGAATGCCTCTGAATTTTGAGATTGTAATTTCCCTTCTCTCACTTTTCTTAAAACTTTCATCCTGTCTGTGGTCCCAATTCAGCATACTGAAGTCTTCAGTAATTTCACTAGGTATCGAGTGCAGTTCCGAGTATTAAAGGGTTATTTTCTCAATCTGAAATGGTATGCAAGTAAAATAGAGTCATTCAAAATCCAATCTATTAGAGTCAGTGAGACCAAATAAAAACAGCAACAAATCTAAACAAAAACAAACAACAAACCCAAACCTCTGCCAATTAGCAGCTCAGGGGCTCCAGCACTGCTGTTTATAAATCCATCACATTTAACATATGGATTTCGAGCCTCTATTTTAACTACTTCCATTCTTTCCCAGAAGTTTGATAACAGCAGGACCACAAGGCTTGTTTCAAAATAATCACTGTAACAGGCAGCAAGAATATGGCTTGGACCACAGAACATCCTTAGAGCTTTTAAGTAGATACTCACCATAAATCAAATGTACGTTCACAAATGTCTACCTCGAGAAGTCAGAAAAAACGTAGCTCATGCATGGCTCAGTGTAATATGAGGATTAAACCCATCACCATCTCCCCCTCAAAACAACCCAAACAAACCCCACAAACTCTCCCCCCCCAAACCTGACAAGACGGCACTCAGTGGATACTACAGCACCCTAAAGTAACACCTCAGAAATCTCAGTGGCCTCCTTCTGATCTTTTTTGCTAGGAAATCAAAAATAGTAACAAAATTTGCAAAATGCATGTCAAGTTCTTATTAAAAAAAATCCCATTAAGATGAAAATAACCTCAATTTAGTTTTGCAGTAGTTTAAGGTGTATATTTTACACTTTCATATCTGGATGACTCAGTTTAACAGCTTGGTGTAGCTTGTATCAAAATTCAAACAGCTGAACTATCAAATTCTCAAGTGGAAAGTCAGCATTTATTACCCATTGGTAACAGAAATATTAGCTCCCCATATGATTACAACTCAAAAAGACTGTGGAACTATTAACAAGCATTAGCTGTTTAATTAGTCAGTTTTCTCTCCCTGGTGTACACTTTATGCATCATCGTGTAACTCCCTCGTCTCCCTGGAGGCCTGAACATGAAGTGCAGTTTTCTCCAGGCACTCTGAACGGCTTGGGCAAAACCAAGAATTCCTTCTTATAATTTGCTTATATCCTTTTATGAAGGAAAAGAGGGAAATTGCCTTGTACTACTACTACCCCCAATTTCCTTTTACTTTTCCAGTATTTTTTCCCTAGACATGCCCCCAAACAAAACAAAAAAACACAAAAAAAAAATCAAGATGGAGATTCTGATTTATTAATATACTGAAATAATAAAAACTGAAGAAGAGTAATTTTAAACAGGGTACTTCAGAGCCTCTAGCCCTACCAGTATTAGACTGAGGCAGGTTCTATCGGCTCCATTCTGTCAGTCTGGATCAGTGAACAATTCCAGAGATCCCCCTCATGCTCCTGCTAACCAGCAGCAATCGCATCCCTGACTCCAGCCCCGAAGTTTGCTGCCAGAATGCAGCAGCCCCTCCCTCCCAAACAATGCCATTGGCTTTTCTGCTCCTTACTGAACTCTGATCCCCTTTTTGCCAGAGCAGCGTTCGTGCTTCCGGTTTCTGGGAAGCGCAGAGCCCAACATGAAAGTTCACAGGAAGAAACAAACTTCAAAGCAAGGCGAGTGCAATTATGGAGAGAGGAACGGGAGGTTTCTTGTTCCTTCCTCGCACAACAGCAGCGAGTGTTGCAGAGCTAACCAAGCTTTATCGGTCCTGGAACTCAAGTACGGTTCTGCCAGAAATGTTCTTATCTTTTGGTAAATACACTTTTTGTATTGATCACAAAGAGCAGCAGCACACGGACAGAACCGCGCTTGAGACACACTCTGCTCACACAGCATCAGCAGCAGACATTTTAGAAGGTAGTTCTTGTTCTCTCAGGACTTGCACAAGCAAGAACAAGTGATAAAACTGTTGTAGTAAGGAGCAAAGTTAATTAGATGCAGGATTTAAGAGTATAGAAATAAGCAGGGAATAGGAAAATGCCTAAAGAAATGGTTACATAAGAATAACACATGTATTAAGTAGACAGAAGTTTTATCTTACTGAAACATCTGGAGTAGATTGCTATGAGACTCCATTTTAAGTTTGATAGCAAATTCCTTCAGGACTGTGCTGCACAAGAACACAGTTTATATAGTAAATAGCAAGACTTTCAGTAACATAAGACTATTCTTCAGTGAAACGTTCTCCCCCTCCAAAAAAATTAACAAAAACAACCCACCGAAACACACAAAAAACCCCACCAAACACACAAACCCAAAAACACCACCCTACACAGAAAGTCGTTACTATTTGTTCCACTGTAACTTAAAAACAGATTACTTAATTGATGCAGAAATACTTCTCATAAGAACCTGAAAGACTAAGCTAGAGCTATACTAAAATAGTGCATTAATTAACATGCCTAAAACCCCTGACAGATTCTGGACCAATTTTTAAAATGTGTGGCAGCAGACAATTAACTTCCACCGTCCAAACCATATTTTGCCTTCAAAACAGTATCATTTCTAGCCGAGTTCCGATTTAAAGCACTGGGCAAGACCACCTAAAGCTTCACGTTATACCCTTACTTCAGCTCAAACAGCCAACTGTTGCCATCCTTAAAAGTTCTCACCCTTTCTCAGGTGACAGCTGGGACCTGGGTAAAAATATTCCACACATGGTTTAACAAAGTGTTCGATATCCTGGGGGTTTTTTTGTGTTTTTGTTTAATAAAACCCCGCCCCTCTGAAGCACTTTGCGTGCCCCCCTGCTCCCTTGAACTCGGCTCTACTTTTCCCTCTGGCTGCGCTCGCACGGATCAAAGCCGCGGCCTCTCGGCAGCTCCCACCGTCCCCGGCACCAGGGGGAAAGAAGAGAGAGGAGCCGCATCCCGGCAAGGAGAGGAGACACAAGCACGGCAGCAGGGGGAGAAACTGGGAGCGCTAGCAGGTCTGCGGTCCCCGTCGGTGGGCTCAGACAGGGCCGCTCCCCGGGGAGGGAGCGGAGCCATCCTGGGGTCTGACAGGGCCGCTCCCCTCACGACCGGCGCTCTCAGAGGAGGGAGCGGAGCCATCCTGGGGTCTGACAGGGCCGCTCCCCTCACGACCGGCGCTCCCGGCGCAGGGAGCGGAGCCATCCTGGGGTCAGACAGGGCCGCTCCCCTCACGATCAGCGCTCCCAGGGGAGGGAGCGGAGCCATCCTGGGCTCTGACAGGGCCGCTCCCCTCACGACCGGCGCTCTCAGGGGAGGGAGCGGAGCCATCCTGGGGTCTGACAGGGCCGCTCCCCTCACGACCGGCGCTCTCAGGGGAGGGAGCGGAGCCGGCTCCGCACCGCCATCCATCCGCACGGCTCCACAGGGAAGCCCGATCCGCAATACCACCACGGACCTTCTCCTTCGGAATTCACTAATAATAAACGTAATCGGCCCCAACACTTTTGTTCGGTTTCTTTTAGGAAAAGAGAAACTTTTCCCCTAAAGTTTTGTTATATTTCCAACCCCCCACCCTGACTTTTCCTCAGGTCCTCTCTCTCCAGCAACTTTGTTTGCCCGTACGGGTTTTTTGCCAACTGAGGGACCAAGGTGCATAAAAATTAAGGATCTCCCCATAATTGTTGAAAGCAAACCATAAACTCTCCAAAATCAAATCCCCATGCCTCTAAAGGCAGCTTCTGTGCGTGGCTGTTTCATATCAACAGAAAAAAAAAAATCAACATCCTTTGTTTCCTACAATCTGGAGAAGGGCAAAGGAGAACGAATACAGGTTTTGATCACACGTTTAGGAGAACAGAAAAAAGCTATGATGCAACTTCTGTAAACTATCCTTATTTTTACTGCCCACGAGGGTAAGGGGAAGGAAAGATGAGGAAATGATTTCAAATAAAGGGGAGCTCGGGCCTCCTTCAAGAGCGCCAAGGGAAGTCAGGGCTCCAGGCCTTTAGCTTGCTGGTATTGCTTACACATTTCTATTTCACCTTAGTTCAAAACTTTAATATTTCATCTTCACAACCACAGCTCCTTCTCAGAGAGTAAACACGCACCAGCCAGGAAAGAAAAAAAAAAAAAAAAAAAAAAAAAAAAAAAAAAAAAAAAAAGGGGGCGGTCAATNAAAAAAAAAAAAAAAAAAAAAAAGTGGTGTTATGAGAGCTAAATTTGTTTCCACTGATCTTCAATCACCGTGTCGAGAACCTAGCACGGAATAACCAGGAACTTCCCTTACCACAAAGCTCTTGCTCACTCTGGAGACAATCGCCTTCCTCCCGGAGGTTACGCACCACTCAGGGGTACCTCGTCTTATTCTCCTACTATATACCCCAAACTCCAGTCTCTCCCAATTCTCCTCCCTTACCAAAGACACACTAAGTGTTGTATTAAACCTGCAACCCCCCTCCAACCAAAAAAGAGAGGAGCAACACAATCTGAGATACAGATTAAAAAGCTCTGAACTTTCTCTTTACTTTCTTTTTCCAACCACACCAAGGGAGGCTGCCGAGGGACAGCAGGGCTTGGTTAGCCCGAAGGAGACCCCAGGAAATAAGAGGGACCCGAGCCCCAGGGAAATCCCCTCGCGGAGCTTTCCCCGACCGCCTCAGGAAAGGGAGCGACTGCCGGGGTGANCATGTACCAGGTGCCCAGGATGATAGTGCCGGTGCGGACATGGCAGCAGCCGCAGCAGCGGGTGCTGTAGAAGCGGTCACGACTCCGCTTGAACGTCATGGCGGCGGCGCGCAGCTCCAACCGCCAGCCCCACCGCCACCCGCCCTCTCCAGGCGGCTCCCGACACCGAGGCCCGTAAAACCCCCGGCGCGCGCGTCACCGCCGCACTGGCCAATCAACCACCGGGAGAGCGTCGCGGGGCGGGCCCTTGTTGCCGCGGCGACGGGTGATTGACAGCACCGCGAACCTATCACAGCGGCGCCTGGACGGACGGCCCGCGTTCACCTGCGGCGGCGGGGGCGCACCTGGGGTGGGGGCGGTGCCCGTTCCGCCATGTTGGGGCTTGCCCGCCTTTGCCGCCGGCCCTCAGGCGGGCCTGGCGGGGAAAGGTCTGGCCTTGCTCGCCCGGGGGTTAAAGAGCCGGAACTTGGCAGCCGGGGAGGCAGCGAAGACATATGGGAAAAGCTGTATTGTCTAGGGGTGTTTCCGTATACTTAGCGGCAGTGAGGGGCGGCTCGAGTTCTGTGGCCAGGTCTGAGCTCCTCAGTCTGGGAGGGACGTGGAAGTTGTAGAGAATGCCCAGAGAAGGGTGACAGAGCTGGTGAGGCGTCTGGAGCAGAGATCTGATAAGGAGCAGCTGAGGGTATTTTGCCTGGAGAAAAGACGGCTCGGAGAGAAGGTTATCGCTCTCTCCAGCTCCCCGAAGGGAGCCGGGTGGGGATCGGGCTCTTCCCGCACGGAGCTGGTAACAGCATGGCAGGACATGGCCCCAAACCCTGCCGGGGAGGGCTGCTCTGGCCGTCAGGAGGAATTCCTTCCCTGAGAGGGTGATTAGACAGACTGACATGGCACTTATTGCCATGTCTGGCTGATGTGGTGTTAGGGCATGGTTTGGATTCGATGATCTCGCAGGTCTTTTCCAACCTAATTGATTTTGTGATTAATGGCAGCTCTGAATTCCAAATTAGTAACGCGTGAGTGATGTCTCCTGATGCCCTGATTCCAGCTGGGGCAGTGTTAATTTGTGCAGGTGCCAGGAGGGAGCATGGTTCAGACGTGGAGGTT
>VWZN01012597.1:519613-544962 GCA_013396955.1 Regulus satrapa | reverse complement strand
CTTAGCGGCAGTGAGGGGCGGCTCGAGTTCTGTGGCCAGGTCTGAGCTCCTCAGTCTGGGAGGGACGTGGAAGTTGTAGAGAATGTCCAGAGAAGGGTGACAGAGCTGGTGAGGCGTCTGGAGCAGAGATCTGATAAGGAGCAGCTGAGGGTATTTTGCCTGGAGAAAAGACGGCTCGGAGAGAAGGTTATCGCTCTCTCCAGCTCCCCGAAGGGAGCCGGGTGGGGATCGGGCTCTTCCCGCACGGAGCTGCAGGCAGGACATGGCCCCAAACCCTGCCGGGGAGGGCTGCTCTGGCCGTCAGGAGGAATTCCTTCCCTGAGAGGGTGATTAGACAGACTGACATGGCACTTATTGCCATGTCTGGCTGATGTGGTGTTAGGGCATGGTTTGGATTCGATGATCTCGCAGGTCTTTTCCAACCTAATTGATTTTGTGATTATGGGCAGCTCTGAATTCCAAATTAGTAACGCGTGAGTGATGTCTCCTGATGCCCTGATTCCAGCTGGGGCAGTGTTAATTTGTGCAGGTGCCAGGAGGGAGCATGGTTCAGACGTGGAGGTTGTTCTGCCCCACCTCACATCACTGGTGATTGCCAAGGAGCCGGGAAAAGGGGGCTCTTCCTATGGAACGTGGAGAAGGGAGCCGGCTGGAATTGTATATTGGGAGCACGGGCAGGTTTCTTTCCTCATTGATGTTTCCAGTATATTGTTGTGCCTCTAAATTCTCAGCTCCGTCCCAACACAGCAGGAAAGATGGGAAGGAGGAGTGAGAGAGATCCGTGTGTGGTTTTGGAGGGTCTCAAGGGGGGTCCTAAACTGGGGACAGGACACATGGGCAGAGCCTGAAGAGATCTGCTCTGCCAACATCCCCTGGCTTTCTCTGAAATTCACCCAGTGCTGCAGAAGGTTTAGTTCACATGAACAGTTTTGCTGTTCTTTTTGAGTTAATTCCTTGGAGAAAGAATAATACTAAGATTGTGTTACATGCTAAGAGGATATGCCATCAGAGGGAAAACAGAAGAGGTGAAGTTTAGTCCACAGAGGCGCTTTACTTTGTTGGTGGCTCCAAGCCCTACTCAAGGCCCTGCTGGGGAACGGGTAATGGAAATGCTTCACCCACCAAAACCTGCGAGTGCTGCACTTTTTAATATGCTAATTAGAAATAACGTGTGTAATCCAAGTGCTAAGTTTCACCACCACTTGGACACACAGTCTCCTGTTCCCACATGGAGCACGAGCTGTAAACTTCCCCTGACCCAATGGTTTCTGGAGAGCTGTTGATGCAGAAATGCATGCAGTTTATTTTAATCTTCTACTCGTAGCTGCAAGTATTTCCTTCTTGGCTGTGCACAATCTGAGACACAGAACCATCCATACTTTCTGTGTGTGTATACACCAAGATATATGTCAGTATTAATATTGAGTTTTTCACTTTGAACAGTGAGAAGGTAACGAGGGTGACAGTGCTTGTCTTTTTGATACATTCCAGATTGTATAATTAACACATTCTATTGTTTTAGCTGCTTAGTCTGTTTTTAATGTGAGCTGTTGCTGAGTTGTTTGAAATTATTTACTTAAGGGCTTTAAAAGTGACCTTTTTGTTTTAAATCCCCAGAGTTCCATAGTTGGTGTTTTTCTTCCTTAGGGCATATTTCATTTTTGAATAAACATGTTGTAAGTGCTGCTAAGATGGCTGTAATCATCCTATTATAAACTATTGTTTGTTTCTTTAGTGCTCCTAGTGTTCTCAGCCCTGTGCTCAAATGCCTAATTATCAACACTGATTCAACGTAGCAAGAAGGGACTAATTTTAATCAATATACACGTGGCCATGTTAGAAATAGAAAAAAATAATGTGCATTTTGTTGTAATCGGTCTGTTTTCTCACAGATGGGAAGCCTAAGCCAACTATTCCTGCTGCATGCATGCCTGGATTGATTACATTGTTCTGCAGAGCTGAGAGATTCCCTTTCCTGTTGGCCTGTTCCTGTGTGAAACAGGAATTCACAGGATCAGAACGAGTCAGAAGTGAAAGCAGGAGCCCTCTCTCCAAGTTCAGGCATCCACTTGGAAACCTCTAAGTCCCACTCACCGTTCAAAGGATTTGGGAGGGCGAGTGTTCCAGCTAAGATCTTGCACTTGGACACTTTGTCTTCGCTGAGATCAAGCTCTCATCAGGCTCAGATTTTCAGGGTTATTTTCGTGAGATGAAAGAAATCTTAATTACGTGTTCATATCTTTGTCAGCCAGACTCAGACTAAAAATTGTTGCGATTCCCTTGAGCTTCACTGCTTGTTATACTCTGCAAACAGCAGAGATACGGGGAAGAATAATGGGAATCTCATTTAACATCACAAAGAAGCTTTCCACAGCAGGATAGCCTGATGTGGAACTATTGAATTTGCATTAAAAACCCTCTCCACTTTCTCCTTCCTTTAATAAAAAAATAGAAAAGAGTATTTTGAGAATGATTGTATTGTTTCTTGCACTTAAGGAAAGAGGTAATAGGTTAATCATTTTAGTCCTTCCCTCTCTGAAAGATTCCAGTTCTTCCATGCCACAAGCAGCCCAAATGACTTCAGGCAAGATACTTCCTTCTCACTGAGCCTTAATTCTCTCATTTTTGGTAGCTGAAAGAGGATTTGTGAGGCTAAATATATTAAAAACTCTGGGCTCAGCTAACAGTCATGACAGGCCAAGCAAAATCTCAGAGAGTCAGCAAGTACAAGTGATAAAACTTCCTCACAAATAGCAAGGAAGACCGTGGCATGCAGGACCAAAGCATCCACGGCAGTAAGAGCACGAAGCCATACACAGATCTGCAAGTCAGAAGCAGCTGCAAAAGAAGGATTGGGATTCCTTTACCAGCATGACATTTTAACTCCTTCCCTCTCAGCAGGTGGGAAGAGTTTGATACCGAGGTGCTCCTCATTAGCCAAACTAGTCGGGGTTTTCAAAACCTGTGTCTAGACAGGAGATTTGCACTTCTGTGTTGAGAAAGCTTCCCGATGGTTTACCAAACAAATTAGTTCTGGGTAATCATATTTTAGTAATGTGACAGCAAAACAGCTGGGAGCAGGTAAATGAGAGACCAGGCTTCAACTTCTTAAAAAAATGTTAAGTCCTACACTTGCAAGATGTCAAAACAATGTGGCACTAAGACTTGTCTGCTCATTTTTGTGATACCATAGTTCATCCATTTTGTGCTGTCCTTCAGTCTATCCTTGGCTAGAAGATGGTGGTTTAATGCTGTAACCACACACGGGACTGTTGCCAGTGTTTTGAAGAATAAGGTGCTGTTCTGCTTGAGCATTTGCTGTGTTATGTGAAGGGAAACCTACAGACTCTGAACTGATAATCATATGTAGCCTCGAGCAGAGTTCATGTCCCTTCATAGTGAAAATATTGTACCAATGGGGGTTGAGGCACAAAGGCACGGTGAGATTAACTGATCTGACCAACACTACTACACGTCAGTCAAAGTTGTAGGAACATCTTGTCCATTGGGGGTTTTTTCCCAGAAAATAAAAGGTACAGTTCAGAACATGTTGGAGCTCCTGCTTCCGTAATGGAAGGCACTTGAGTATGAGTGCAGGAATGAGCTACTACTCTTTTAATTTTTTTTCCCTAGAACTTTATGTATGTGCCTGCTATTCTGCATTCTAAAACTAAAACCAAAAACAAAACAAAGATAAAAGGTTCGTTAGCTCCTCAGACTCGGTTATGTTCTGTACTGAACAAACATTTAACAAACATTAAAAAAATCAAAGCTTTTCAACATCACAGAGAAAGTAATATCTTTACATAAAAACTGCAATATATACAATTGTATTCCCTTAACAGAATAGAATTTAGAAAAATCCATAGAACTGGTGCAGAAGGTGTGAAAAATACCCAGGCTGAAAGCATGGATTTACTTTTTGCTTCCTTAAAAAAGATAAGAATGTACTAGAGTAAAAAACAAGCATTAACATATCAATGATGGGGGAAAAAAAAACAAACCCTCATATAAATTAGTCAGGGGAAACTTTCCTGTTGGTGACTCATACAGCAAAATCGTAGATGTCCTGAAGTCAGCATTAACAAATGTTACCATCCTTTTTCTTCAAGATGAATTTTGTAGGAAAACAATCTAATTTGGAGGATCAGTGCTTTCTTGTAGAAAGGGTTAGAAAGTAATAAGAATGTCTCACAATGAGTTTTGTGATTATTGAATTTTACTCTTGTTTACTGAATTAATCAATGTTATTTTGGGATTCCTAATGTAATGTTCCAAGCTTCTGTACTATTTGTTCTAGTTGATTGCTGTTAACAATATGAATTATCGTTTACCAGTATGAGTCAGTTTAACTCAGTTCCAAACCTTTTAAACTCATAACAAATGGGTCAGAAAGTCAGGGTTAGGAAATAAGCTCAAATACGACGGCATGATATAAAATTTCTCGAAGCCCAGCACAGTTTCTGGGTTACTCGTGGTATGCTCAGATTTTCGAAATCTCAAACACTGAATAAGACTTCTTGTCTTCGTTTAGAGAATCAAAATCTGCAAAACCAAAAGAGCTGTGGAGCATTTATAGCAGTCTCCACACAGCTGAGGAGCTCTGAAAATGTCTAAAAATAACATGATCTAAAATGGTACTTGCAATTTCAGATACCTCAGTGCTTTCACATGAACAACAGTGAGCACTGGAAATGGAAAATCTCCTGTACTCACTGGCAGCCTCCCCCTCCCAGCCCTCAGCTGGGACTGGCCCCTCCACAAATGTGAGCAGGAGGAGCCTGAGGAGCCGAACACTCCCTTCTCAGGGAAGCAGGGAGTCCCCTTCTCGTGGCTGTCACTTCTTTCCACGCTGGCTCCCTGGCTGGGTTTGCAGCTGGGGATGCCAGCAGGTTTCCAGAGGAGCACGCTGGCAGGCAGCTGTTGCTGCCAGAAGAGCTTGATAAAGCCATTTATCAGGAGTGCCTCTAACGGGCCCTGCACAGAGCCACTGCCAAAGGAAAACCGCGCACGCAAAGAGAAATCAAAGCTTGGTAGGAAACAGCATTTACCAAATTTCTCCTTAGTCTCTCGGTGGGATGACACAGGGGTCAATTGCTCTTACGGTGGCCTTTTCCCCAGAAGGCACGGGGAGTTGTTTCTGATCCATGCATCAGTGTCTGCTCAGTCAGTGCGGGAGGACCTTTCCTTTGCAGGAACACCTGCAGGGCTGAATGTCAGGGATGGCTCATACTGGAAAGTTCATTTTACCTTGAAAAGATGCCTGTCTGATTCAGTGCAATCAAAGAAGGACAAGGTTTCCTGTATCTGATTTTTGTGGCCCATGACTTTGAGAGGAATGGCGGTTGTGTCTTTACAAACAAACCGTGGGCTTGCTGAAAGACAAAATTAGAATTGAGAGATAAAACAATGGGAAGGATTCCACTGATTGATGAATGGGTAAGAGACATTTGCTTTTACAGACAAACTGTAGGCTTGCTGATAAATAAAATTGAATACTGGAAGATGAAACAATGGGGAAGAAAATATAAATTCCATAAGGGTTAAGAATGAAAAGGGAGGGTTATACATTAGAATGGAATTTTTAGCTATCAGGCATTTCCGGAAGCCTGTGCCTCTCAAGTACCTTGGTCAGTGGGGAAAGAGAGAGGGAAATGCGGGATAAAAGGGTGGCTGTGTCCCCTGAAAATTTGAGAGACCCCAGGGAAATGCCCCACGGCCTCTCCCTTTATTCGAATAAAGTAAAAGGGGCTCCTCTCTCCTTTTTGGGCATAAACCTCTGGTGATTGTGGATTAGTTTTCCCGACAGCTTGAAAACCATCTCTCACAACATCCATCTACTCTTAGAAAATACTCAGCGTTACAGAGCAGGCCCGTGTTGTAAGCATAGTAAAGAAATTATTTCCTGCCAGGCAATTGGCATGTCTACCTGCCAGTCAGCTTGTGCCCATGTTGGCTGTGCCACCGCTCTGCACGTTGGGTGGGACCTTGATAATTACAGACAATTACAGTGATCAGTTATGGATAATTATGCAACAGCAGGCCAAATTCCTCCCTATGGTTGCTCGTCGTAACCCTGGTGGTGTTACACCATGGTTTGAATGTGAAGCAAAGTTTCAGCCTCTGCATCTGCATCCTGCTGTCTGCCTGCACGTAAACACAACTTTGTAGGTCAGGAGTTTGTCAGTTACATAATCAGCCACATCTTAATGCCTGTGATACTGTGGGTTCCTCACGTTGGATAGGGCTCTTTTATTAGGGATATAGCCAATCTTCCACCTTCCAGAGGCTGCCCACAAGAAAGAGCATCATTACATAGCTAGAGCAGACTGAGTTTAAGAGAAAGTGGAAATTTCAAGCCTTGTATTTCACCGTTTACAGCTGCTGTTGTAACAATTAATTGCTTGCCCCTAACCAGATCATAGATGTTGGCCGGCCACACTTCATCCCACCTCCCACACTGTGGCTGCACCACAGGCTTGATTTCCAGCTGCTGGGCCATTTGCAGGCGGATGGAGAGCTTTTGGCTCTTCTAAGGCAAGTGCCTCTCAAGCAGTTAATAAATGGCTTCGGGAAAAGGCAGGGGGTGCCAGCTGGACCTGGCCCATGAACTGGCAATTGGACTACACTGGGTTAGGGAATGACCAGAGAGAACTACTCTTGATTTACTCTCCTGAGGGATACCATTCAGTTATAGCTCAAGCAATGCTTCAGCACGTTGGGGGGGATGTTGGAACCTTTGAAGATTTACAATACAAGCAAAGAGAGGATGCGCACATCCAGCATGCCCATTTAACCCTCCCAGAGCCAGGAGCAGCAGAGCAGGCTGATGATCTGCACAGCCTCTATCCTAAAAGCACAGAAACCAGGCAATAACCTGATGGTGGTGATGAAGGGGAATTTCTTAAGGAACTGAAGTGTCTGATTTTCAAAGTGTCAACAGAGACCATTTATTAAGCTGTGTGATGGTTTTTCCACCTCTGACAACTGGGAGGTGAAATAATGAAGTTGACAGAGTTGCTTAGAGCTTTGTGTTTTGGTTTGGTTGTTTTTTTTACATTCAGTTCTCTCACTGAAGAACACTTCTGCATCCCTGGAAGCCTGAGCAGCAGCACTGCTGGGGGACATGGTACAGGAAGGCTCCAGGCACTGCCACAGCCATATCAAACAAGCAGCATCCAACATACCCTTTCCTAACTGCTGACAAAAGAGATGAATCACACAAGCATGCTGTACAATGCCACACAATTTTCCCTGCAAGGTGCTTTTCAATTATTTAGAAAAGCCTATGATCAAGAATATTTAGTTGTAGAAGTGGGGTTTTTTTGCCTGCATTAGAGTGTGTAAACTATTGAGCCCATCTGTATTACTGTGATAACTTTCCAGGGGTGAAACAGTAAAGCCAGAAGGAAAATGCAGGCCTCAGACACCACTGAAGTCAGGAAGAGGGGTACTGAAAAATTTGACAGAAAAACAGTAATATAATTTGCTGCTGCTTGTCATCAGCACCTCAGTCAGCTTGTCAGTGTTGTAAGTCTGGATCGTTCTTTCATCCCAACAACAAAAGAATATCACAAGGATTTCCTAAACACAGAAGAGTTCAGATGAAGGGAATCTCTTAAAAAAAATTGTAGTACCTCGAGAAAGCTTGAAAATGGAATGGTTCTAGCAAAAAACACATGCTCTTACTCGCCCACATACAAACTAAATAAAACAGTTCATGAGTGTTGGGCTTTGGACAAAAGTTTTAATTTTTTATTATAAAAACAGTGACATTTTAAATACTGAAAAATGTTGAAATAAAGTCTAATTACAAAGACATCAAAAAGTTTACAAGATATAGAGAAAAAAGCAGAAGAAATCTGTAGCCCACCAATCTTGTGAGCTTCTCTTTATCTCTCTCTTTTCCTTTCTTTCTTTTTTGGATGACAGAGGTTATCTTCAATGCTAAGCAAAGGCCATGGGCAATATTCTGGCCCCAATGAGGTCAGTGAATGTTTTCCATTGGCTTGAGAGATAGCAGAACTTTGTTCATTACCCACATACTCATTAGCACATCTTCTAAATCCTTGAACTTGCTGTACCTGTTCCTCTAGCAAGGCCATGTATTTTCTGGTTATGCATCTATTCCAAAGCAGTTACTTTCCCCATAAAAGCTCTTTGGTCTGTTCAGTCCATTCATAAACTGGCAATAGTTCACCTACACTGAGACACAACCACCAAGATGTGCAGATCCTAGACAGTGGGCTGCTAAGTGTCATCAGTTAGGATTAATGCTCCCCTGCCTGTCTGAAACAACCCTACTGTGTTAAATTTCAGGGCACACAGTACAGCTACTACCCCAAAAAATCACAGCACAAGAGAACTGCCCTTCAACATCTAGTAAATAAACTCTAAACACAAATACATTGCTGCAGTTAATTGCTTTTCTGAAGGGTACAGCTGATTTGACAGCTATGCAACAGATGAAGGCCATCAGGCAAAAGTGTTGAGCTGCGGGTAAAGCTTATGCAAGCTGGGATCAGGGATCAGGGATGCAATGGCAGAAACACAGAGCTCTCCTCTGGCTCCATGATGCAAACAGGAGGGCAGCTCTGGCAGTGTAAAACCCCAGACATCCCTGGTTATTCACTGTCCTAGTGAAAAGTTTCACAGCATCAGCCCAAAGCCTTGCAAATGTGCACACGTTGAACATGCATTAGTAACTGTCCCCCACCATCTCCAAAGGCACAGAGTCAAATGCAGATGGAGATTTGAGAAACACTCTCTCATCCTTCTAGGCAGCACTTCTGGGATGGGTCAGGCACAGTCTCAGGACCGTCTGAAACCCAACCCCCCCCAGCTACCACCAAAGCTGCAGCTCCTCTGGGCATAAAGATCTTCTGCTTTTAGTGGTGTCCATTCAACACTGTTTATAAACTGCAGTATTCTGCTGTAACACATTCTCTCCTCCATACTATGAGCCCTCTGACAAAGAGAAATACAGACCCTTCAATAAATACCAAACTGACTTAAAAACTTCATTCACAAATTTTGTTTATATTAGAATATTCAAGTGACAAAATGATAAAAAACCTTCCAAACATGAGATTATGAAAAATTATTTTAAAAAGTTACCTTATTCTACTATAAGTACAAATGCAACATGCTTTGGACATACAGACTTTAAACTTTAGCCCACCATGAAATCCAGGGAGATTTTCAGGGAGAAAACTGGGTTTAGACCATCTTTCCAAACAAGTTAAAAACCTCCTTTAGAAATGTTCCTTGAGGAGCAAACTAGTCTGATGTGGGGTAAAAAGTATAAATATGGCAAGGTAAGAGGCAAAAGTCTGACAATAACAACCACCAAGGATTTTAAAGAGTTAGGAGGTTGGAGAATGATCCATGTTATTCTCCCTTTTTTCTGAACAGTGCTTCCTTCTGTACATTACTAGCCTGCCGATGAGCACCTCTGCAAAGACGCCAGAGGAGACCAGACTAGCTGGTGGATCCTCCATGGGACCAAAGTACAATCACAGTCAGGTACAGCCCGACTACTTCTACAATGGCATAGAACACTACAGGTCGACGAACAACATGACAGCAAAAAAACTGAAAGGACTTAACGCAACCAGTCAAACCCCATTCAACAGCTTTTGATCGAGGGCAGCAGCTTGCAATGAACAGCCACTGTGTTTCCAAACCACCTCCTGTGCACAGCCTGCTGCCTCTCTCCGCTCTCTCACACACTCATGCTCTCTGGCTCACTGCTCCTCTTCTCTTCCTCTCGCTGGGAGGTCTCCTGGAGCCTCTCTTTACCTGGGGCTCAGTGGCATGGCAGAAAGCAGAATCCTTGCACCTCACTGGCATGTCTGCCCCATCGGGTTGGCACTCTGACAGTTACACAGCTCCCTCAAGTCTCTTTCTTCATTTTCTTCCTCTTCCTCCTCTCCTTTTTTCCAGGTCCACCTGCCATACAAACAACGGGGACAGTGCACAAACCTTCCACGTGCAATTGGATCCCAGAGAACTGTTGGCTTTTTGCCCGATGGAGGTTCTAAGGGCTCTTAGATGTGTTTTAAAAGGGCCACCTACTTTCAAGGGTAATTCAAAGTTATGGGGAAGACTCAGTGTTTTTAGTGGGCTCTGACTTATTCATATTTGCTTCTGTTTCATGATGAAAAGAGCTGGGCAAATATTATTGTCAGTAAATGCTGTAATAGCTTTTTTAAATTTTGCTCAGTAGCTCTGAGGAACAGGAACAGGTATTTGTCACAGAAAAGCCTCTAAGTACTACAGAACTTCTCCAAGAGCTAAAATATGCAGCTAAAGGAGAAACATTTCACATATTCACTTAAAAATGCATTTGTGAACACTTCTTAGATTACACATTATTCTGAAAATTCATCAGATGTGCAAAAAACAATCACTTACCATTATTGGATGAATTATTAACAATGTCCAAGGATTTTTCGAAGGAAGCACCGACTGCATCACTGCTATGTTTTGTAGCTATCAAGTCCCTGGGGGCCTCTTCCATTCTTGTTTGCAAACCTTGCTGGGGCTTAATTGAAACAATATGCTTCACTGAGCATATGAGTTAAACAAAGCATATGCAAGTACAAATTATGAGAGAAAATGTCATTATTGTGGGGCATTTAAAGAAACTGAAGGATAAATTATTTTTTACATGATTAGAATAGTTTGCCGTGTTATCTACCTACCTCTTTATTATTTGTTTTAGAGGGAATTAAAGTGCTGAAATTGTCTTTCAGTGTTATTTTTCCCCTTTCTTCCCCCAGTGAACAGAAGAGCAGCAAGAAATACTGAGATGAAAGGGCTGTCATTTTGTAGTGACACTGAAGAGTAAGATGTGCCCAGTGCCTGCTGAATGACTAGAGTCCACAGGAGCACTGGAGGCAGCACAAGGAGTGCAACGAGCAACTTTGTGGATCTGGCTTCATAAGTAATTTCATTTTTTATGTCCATCTGAAGGCTGAACTTGCACAGCAGCATTTGGGGCACCAAACTAGCATTTGGGACTGACATGCAACACAAACTTCTTCTGGCCCCTCATAAACACGTCAGAAGAAGAAATGCTGTCCTGAGGAGTCTGAACAGCACTATTAAGATTATTCATGAAGGTACATAGAAAGCTAAACCAACTGATTGGATGTGCAAGGGAGAGAGTGGTATGACAGCACTCTAGAAACTGGTAGGATATCCTAATGATTATGTGGATTGTGGTCAGTGACATAGTTAAAACCTTTCCCCTAAAATAGGAGCACCAGGAGATATGGAAGCAAAATTGTCGCAAGGATCATGAGAGACTACAGTGGGTGTGAGGGGAAGACAAGTGATTTTTTTTCTTTTTTTCTAAAAAAAGCAGCTGTATATGTCTGGGAAAATATATTCTGTAACAAGTGAGTGAAATACATTTTGGATATTTTGGGCATTCCCCCCTGCAATTTCTCATTGCACTGAGCACCCATCACAGGCAAGGACTGGTCCAAAAGCCAGCCAACACTCTGTTCCTTTGCACTTCCCATCCCAAATGAGTTCACATTCTCCACAGCCTTTCTCTGTTGCACTCTGAGACATTTTTCTCTCAAGAAGCTTTTTAGTGGTTTAACAGTGTCCTCGTTTTATTTTCACTGACTTTTGGGAACCACCTTTTTGTTACTGTTGATATCTCTGTGTGACCTTCAGCTACAGATGAAACACAGGCCAATTGTACACTAAGTTTGGAGTACATCTGGTTTTAATCATGATGAAAAAATGTTTAGGCAGATGCATTCCAAGTTTAGTGCACAACATTCTGTACTGCAAAATCAAAGTGTTTTGAAAATATGTTAGGGAATACCATGTTGCAAAACTCCACTGTTCGCTGTGCTCATAACTTGTTTTTATGGGAAGACAGGCAGAAAAGAGACAAGAAAGCCAGAAGACAGAGAGGAAGAAAAGTCTCCCTTAGGTCATCCTAACAGAGAAGAACCCCCTCTGCTCATGGAAAACCAAATGCTACTCTTGGAATACAAAATACTCACATGCCTCAGTCCAGCTCCACCTCTTGCTTCCTTCACGTCCATTTTCTTCTTCTTCCGTTGTGCTTTGCTTTCGGGTCCAGAAGGGCAGAAACGAATGCCTGCTTTGCCTTTTGGCAAATCCTGAAAGCATCAGAGATTTTGTAAGAGGAGTCCTGGGACAGCTAATCTTGGTTTTTTTTAGAAAAATTCAGCGTGTGCCGATAGCATACAAGTGGGGCTGTCTCTCTGGATAGGGTGCACACCTCAGCTTAAGACATCTCTTTGCTAAAAGATCAGCATGCTCTTCCACTGCTGCCCAAAGGGAACATTCCCTGGGCTTCTAGGAAGCATTTAAACAGCAAGACCTCTGCTTCTACACCTCCACCCAAGATACCACTGTATCAGTGTCACCAAGCCCTCTTATCAGCAGACTTAAATAAATATGTCCTGGCTGCCTGTGATGTGTGTCAGCTCTGGACTCCACACCTCTTTGAAGGCCTGGGTATTTGAGAAGGTCAGCAGCGCTAGGGTGCAAGCACCCAGGGTTTGCTGCTTAGGACAGCGATACCAGGGGATGATGAACTGAACTCCCAGAACCAGCCAGCTCCCCCCAGCCCACCTCATGCCTCCTGCAAGCTCCTCCTCAGCTCCAGCTATCTCAGACAGGTCAGCAGGGACCACGCCAAGCACTTCTTCCCAGCATGAGAAAGTCCCCACAACTGAAGGAGCCTGGCTCCAGGGCTGGACTGGAGACCCCAGCATGGAGGAGGATGACCCCTGTGGACCAGGTCTCCCTTGACCATCAACAGCACTGCCTCACCTTCTTCTCATCCCTCGCCTGATGCTCCTCATCTCCAGTCCAGTTTCCCCACTCCTCCGTGGGAGCCTTCCAGTCAGAGTCCAGGTCAATCACTGAAGGGTCTCCTATTAGGGCAAGCATATGAATGAGTTATGTTCAAATCCATACTACTTCCCAGCCTCACGGGAGTACCACAATTTATGCAAAAATACCTCCTCACTTGCCCGTGTGATACTTGGATATGCATATATGCACATCTTAAATGTGATAAAACATTACAAATTTATTCTTAAGATTTATTAAGACGTGTATATTGACTGCCAATTCACAATTAGTGCCAGCACTCTTCAGGACAGGAGAAAAATTAAAGAAAGGCAGAAAAGCATATACAAAAACAAAAGCCCTTCTAGCCTGCACTTCAAGAAAACAAGCTTTACAAAACTAATAGTGTGGCTTGTCAAATATTTCCTTTTAATTTTATGAAGGAGGATTAAGACATATCCAGAAACACTGTCAGACTCAGCAGGCTCTTCCATTCACTGCAACAGACCATCCTCTGGGCAATTATTCATGTGGAAGAGTAATACTAGCAAAGGATTTGTGCACTCATTATCGCTCTCCTTGGTGTTTTATTTCTTACAAAAATTAAAACCAAATACATTTTCAACTTCATCTTCCTTTTCTATTTTATTTTCTTGAATGTAAGCCAGAAAAGCACCATCGCAGCACTGATTTCCAAACCTTCTTAAGATGCACCTCTAAATAGGCCTGAAATAGGTAACATCTACCTGCATCAGTTCTGATAATTTCATGGGAACTAGGCAAAAATATTTTCATAATCTTTTCAGTTTCTCTGTCTTTCAGCATCTGGTATCTTTGAAAATCTGGCTGCAAGCCCTCAGCTGCCTCTGCACAAAGCACTTGCAAACTATCTTCAGTCAAGAAGGCAAAATAGACCAGTTTGATTCTTTCACCCAAACTGAATGAGGTGCAAAAAAGCAGATAAATCAGCATAAGCTGTTGAAAGGACAACTTGATTATTTTTTAACAATTTGAATGTAACAATCTTAAAAGTTGTATCCTAACAGGAAGAACGACTTTAAAAACACAACATATAATAATAACTCTTAGCTGATTACTTCTCTTACAAAAAAAAAAAAAAAATCCCAAGCTGGATGGAAAAACTTCTACTTGAAACAGGGCCAAAACCAAAAGCATGCTGGGAATGATAAAACTGTTTCCAAAAAGTTGTTCTGACCAGTTCGCTGCCAAATGTTATAAACATGATTATAAACATTGTTCAAGTTTCTCAGTTTTAAATCCATGCCCTCTATATAGACAATATGTCTTTCCTTCTTCAAAAGGGAAAGGAACAACTAATTTTGAATGCATTCCCCAATACAATTCCAGTCCAAGACAGAATTCAGTCTCCTGAGCTGCAAGGCAGCAGCTCAGCTGATGGATGCTCTTGTGGGTGTGCAAGCAAAACAGAATATAACTGAACACATGGAAAGCCACAACTGTTGCTCTCACCTTTTTAACTTCTGATGTCTCAAAAAGTGCATTTATGTATATACTTCTAAACATGAAAATAGTTTTGATGGCAAACTGCCTGCAAGGGGTTTACGTTAATGTTTCACGCTTGTCACATGTGGGCATGAAACTTGGCCAGACAGGGGTGACTCTGCCTCATCTCAGAATTACTCTTCCCAAAGTATTGTGTCCCAGGGTGTTTAAAATCAACTCAGACTAAAATTAAGGGCAATATAAGATTCTTTACAATTTGCTGGATTTGATGGGGAAATCGGATTAAATGTACTTATCCCAAAGCTCTGATTAAATGTACTTATCCCCAAGCTCTGACTTAAAATCTCTCCTGTTGTGTAGCATATTTCCCTTCTACAGTGACATCTCCCACAGTGTCTTTAAACTTTGAATACTCTGTAGTATTTTTAAATCCAATTCTCCTTGGGTCATCAATTCTCTCACAAGCTAAAACTGATCAGTAATTCCTGTGAACATAAACACTAAAAGGAATGTGCCATGCAGCAGCATGTCCCCCTGCTCCCTTGTGTGGGTTTAGCCCTGACAGGGGTGATATTTGTCTCAGCACCAATACAGACAACACAGATCATGGCAATTCCTGCTGTTCATTTATACAAAAGTAATGTTGTTAAATGTCATTTTCCAGCTAAGTTCTTGCTTGCAACCCACCCTGGTCCTCCAGCCAACTCCACCTAGACAAAGCTGTACTTTTCTGTTGGCAGCAACATTTGCAGAGTGCATTTGAAAGCCACGGTGGTTTCCATGTACCCCAGGCAATGAAAGATCTTTTAGATCCTGAAAGGCACAGTTGAAGGGTGTCTTCAGAAGTCAGGAAGGCTGCCAGCACCTCTGCAAGCAGAAAGTTCATCCCAGCACCAACTACCTGAACGCCCTTGGTCTCCAGTCTCTCTCCTGTGTAACAAGGAGCAGATGGATGGCCTTGGGGGGTGGTGGGGAGCGGGCAAACAGGGCCCCACAGCAGCAGGATCTGGTCTAAGGGGACAGCCAGCAAGTTCTCTGTGCCTGCTGATAGATAGGGTGGAGCACAGTACTGTAGAGGCTGAACCTAATTATCTGGCCTAGAAAATGAAACTGGAAAGTGCTGCAGCAAAACTCAGTCCATGTCACCAAGAAGGGGATTAAAAATTTTCTAATCCAGATTTGTACATTTGAATTCTAATCTACCAGCATCTCTCTTAGGGTGCTGTCCCACAATATAGGCAGAAATTTAAGGGAGGTTTCCCTGGCAGGGCAAACCCCTCAGTAGGCTGCATATTGTCCACAGCACTGAGTTTTCTGTGGCTGCTGTAGAAGATCCATTCCCTTGCAGAAGACAGTTCACTGTGTTATGAACACAGTCCTAACCCAAATCCTTGCCAAGGCATCACTTGTTGACTAAGTTTAATACATTCAGCTGAAATGGGTAGATAATTTCCAGTCTAAAACTTGAATGTCTGTGTTACAGGCCATCAGCTGGGTGGAGGAATCCCTTATTTCGTACCTTCCTTCAGCATAATTCAGTAGAGGCAAAATATCAAATAAATCCCAGATTGAAGACTTCTTTAGTGGAGAAAAGCCACTGATTCCCATACAATTGATTTTAACTCAGGAACAGAAGGAAGGTTGAGAGTCCAGAGACATAGGGTCAGAAGACACAGGAGTTTTCTTAAGATTATGGGGAAAATTTGCTTTGGTAATTAAGGATTCATTGGGAGGATGCCAAGACACAGATAAAAAGTGACTCTCGTGGTCACGAGACATTGCATTTGCAAAGCAGAATGAGGATTTTCTGAGACTGCACTGCACTGTTGCCAAAGCACGGGTCCGCTGCACTTGGAAGCCGATGCATGGGATAAAATTAGTATTCCCTTGCCTTAGAATTAGACAAAAGTGCTCTAAAACAGCCCAGCACTGTGTGGGTTACATGTTTTGTAAGAGCAAAAGCAGCTTGTGATGCATTCTGTGGGAGCAGCAAAGCTGAAGTACATAAATGTTACCAAAGGGGCAGTGACAGACTTGTGGCATAGGTACAAAAGGGAGTATTAGGAAATACATGCAAGTAAAGGTTCCAAGGCAGAGGCAGAAGGACCAAGAACAACCCTGCAGAATAAGCAAGAAAGGCAACTGGTGAAAGCAGAGCACTTCTGGGCTCAAAAATAAAGTGAATTATGTCAGGACCTGAAGAGGTTCAGCCCCCTTTCTTTCTCTTTGTGACAGGAATGAAAAGGATGCAAACACTAATGATGAGTGGGGAAAAAATATGATGATCAAAGCTTCCCACTTTGGGTTCTCCTTCTCCCATGGCAGAGTCCTGGCCACCTCAGCCTGCTGGTGGGACTGCTGGGACTGCAGACATCAGTGCTGACTATGTGGCTTCAAGGACAAGATGCTGAATGCCCCCAGCTAACAAAGGCTTGGATTGCTACGGACTGATTGTTTGAATATGCAGAGACAATGACTGATGGCAGAATGAGAATTTCAGAATGAATGAGGTTGGAAGTGGCCTCTGGAGACTGTATAATTCCACCTCATGGCTCACAGAGGGCTTGGCTACAGCAGGTTTCTTAGGAATGCAGCAGAGTTTTGAATATTTTGAAAGGTGGAGAGTCTGCAACCTCTCTGAGCAAATTGTTCTGGGACCTGACACTCTCACCACAAAATAAAGCTTTTACTTATGGCTAAGTAGAAATTCATTTTTCATCCATTTGCCTGTTCTCCACTCTCCAGGCCAACCATAGGCAATGACCCATCAGGTGCTCATACACAGCCATGGCTGAACCTTCTCCAGTATATCCCTGACTGTCTTGTACTGGGGAGCCCAAAAATGGACACAGGACTCCAGATACGACAATAATTAATAATTAATCACCAGCTATGACAATAATTAAGAATTAACCACCAGCAGTGTGTATCATTAATGAATGTCAGCAGAGGAGTGTGTTGTTTGGAAACCAGCCTGATTGAGAGTTTTTTAAATATTCCAAAAGCAACTTGTTCAGTTTGTTCAGTGACTTGACCAGTTCCCTTTACCACTAATTCCCTCTCTCCCTCTATGTATATATGCTTTCAGTCGTGCCAACACTTAAACCTCAAGCCTTTTGTAAGTGAGGGTGCTATTATTGCTGGTACTTCACAAAAAGATGACCCGATGTGGATCAGGGAGCAGGCCAAGGCAGCTCCACCAGCCAGGCCAGAGGCAGGAGTCCAGCATCCAACTCCTTCGGCTGTACCAGCCCAGCACAGAACAAAGAGACTCACTACATGCAGTGCTCTGGATTTGATAAAATGACCCCAGCTCATATTTAGGCTATGAATGGATTTTTTTTTTTTTTTTAAGTTCCCAAGCCTGCAAGAGCTAACAGGCCGTGTTTAACTGTCTAAGAGCTCATTTTGCCTGCAGCGCCGACCTTAATGCCAACCATTACCTCATCTAAATTCAGGGAATACACGTTCCTGAGGCACCCCTCCCCTGCATCAATATCAAGGCTGATGATTCAAAGGGAAAAAAAAAAAGAATACCAGAACAAAAATGCAATCTGTAAGACAGAATCCTCTAAACACTCCTGCTCTGATGTTTGCAGAAGCAAGCTTCTGAATTTGCTCCTATCATTCTACTCTCAGACAGACATGGAACTCCAAAAGCAGAGCTCTGCTTGGCTTTGCAAGTGCAGATCAAGAGCCCAGTGTGCCAAGTCTGACATGTGCTAAATGTACTGCAAGGGAGTGCTGCTGAAGAGCTGCCCACGCTGCCTCCCTCCATCCAGCGTGGGCGCACGGCTGGAAAGGGCCAGGCACCCTCTGCAGCAACGCAGGGGTAAAGAAACACAGCACCAAGCAAAGGGAAGGCTCAGGGCTGGGGGTTTTGGTTTTGCTCTTTTTAAAGCAAGCTGTGCTATCTATAAAATCACAGCCAAAATGGTGCATCTGCTGCAGAGCTTCAGTTACCGCTGGGCAGAGAAGCAAGCACCACAATCTTTTCTCCTTAATGCATTCCACCCCTCTGGGTTCTCCTGCAGTTAAGCAATCAGAGCAGCTAGAGCGCAAAGAAGTTTGCTCAGCTCATCAGCCATCAGTCCTGCAAGAGTAGGGAAAAGCCTCCCAACAACAGGAGTACATATAAATACTTCACTCGATCCTGACCAAAAGGTCAAGAGAAAAGGTCATTTATACCCACACTGTTCATGCCAAGTTATTCCAGCCACTCGGGACCCACGCTTGTCTTTTAAAACTAAAAAAACACCCATTACCAGCCACAAAAAGACTGAAATCCTGATTGCCACAGTGCACTGGAGTTGTGTTCTGCATCTGGGTTCAGGGCGTTTCCAAGGAAAGTTAAAGTTTTGGCAAAGGTACATGGAGCTTGAAAAGCACCCCGTCCTCCCTTGGCCCTCCTGCAGCCACCCCAGAGCCCGGGCCTGGAAAAGGCCCACTCAGCTCCACCTTCCCACACAACCATGGCAGGGAGGCAACAATGCTTCAGTTATGAAAACCAAACACCGCTTTGAACTCGTTTCCCAGATTCAGTAATCTGAGTTGACTGCGAACACGTGGGGCTTTTTGAAACACAGAGCTCTGGCTCAGGCAGTCCCTGACCTGCTCTCTGCAGGGTGTGGGGAGGGATCGCCCTGTTCCTGGGCTTATCTGCCCACAGCTGATAGCAGTGCAACTGCTGCAGAGAGGACAGGGAGCCTGCGGGCAGCCCCCTACGGCTGGGGCTGCTGCCCAGGAGCTCTAATTACGCTTTGCACCAGTATGAAAGCACCAAAACAGACTGTACCTGCAGCATTATTTGTTTTTCTTCTGAGTGAAAACATAAATAAAATGCACTTTTTTGCCCTTCTCAAGGGTTCCATGTGGACAACTGCTGCCCTGACAGAGTTCACAGCAGCTCTGGGCACCTTAAGCAGGTGGTTTTAAGCAAACCAGACCCACATGAGATTTCTCCCTGACCAAATGAGTTGCATGGGAAGTGGACCACGATGTCTGAGGTTTAGGGAATGGACTGAAGAGATTTCCTGCATTGGTGCACTTGTTTGTCTAGAGAAAAAGGGCAAAGAAACGTACCCTGCCCCTGCCACGCATCATCTGCTGGGAGGAAAGTTGAGGTGCCAATCCAACAGCATCTGGAAGGACTGTCCTCGGATGATTTATTCTTCACATTATCTGCACATAGGAAAGCATCTTCATTAAAAAATTAAACCAAAAAAAGCCCAAATCCCAAACCTAAAAGATAATCACATAGGTATATTCACGTTATTAAAACCAATTAATCATGCCTCTGTCTGCTCTCCGTGTCACGATGCCTGGATGTTAGATAATTTAAGCCACACATTAATCTAGGCTTCTGATCACAGTGGATTTATTAACAAAGGCTGGATGAGGACACTACATGCATAAGTTATTAAAAACAACTCACTCAGGAATGGCTACACTAACAACATTCAGAAATGTAAACTTCTGGGACATCTCTGTTGGGAACCTAAGGAGGGAGCTGCAGTTCCTGCAGAACAAAAGCCCCATCCAGAGCATCCAGCCCCAAGTCCCACCACCTTCCAAAATACATAATTACCGAAGTAGTTGCTCCATGAAAGAGCACAGGTGAGAGAGGTGCTGGAGGGAAAGCAATAGGTTGTTTGGATGATTACTTTCAGTAACTAAAACAACCAGTAGGACTCACATGCCTCCCTGAATGACTCCCCTTAGACCCTTTCTAAGGCCTGTACATAACAGACTAAGGCATTCCTCACAGCTTTCATAAATCAGAGTTTTTTTCACATCTCTGACTTTTACTTTCTTTCTTTCACCTAATGAACTATGAGGTTTATGCAATTTGATTTTTTGCTGCATAAATGCGGATGTTAAAAAATATTTCTCTTTGTTGAGTATTTATACCTTAGGAACTGCTTGAATCCCCTGACAAAGTGTTGGAAAATAGATGGTTAAATATGGCATGTGTCATATTAATTGCCTTATCTGGATTTAGAAGCTGATTTCAGCATTCTGACTAGCATCACACACACTGATTCGTGCACAGATATCTATATGTATCTACGCTTGTCTTTAGCATCTCTAACAGATTCAGGACCAGACTTTGCATTCATCATCCAGCTAAACTTTCAGTCAAATGTGAGTTTCTGGTAGCCAGGGAATGTATGAACCAGGGGCGCTTGCAGTCAATCAGTGAGGACTGACAGTTGCCAAGATGCAAAGAGAAAGCCAGAAACGAGGCTTAACTCAATGCAAAACGAGGAGATGCTCCATCCTTCTGAAGGGCACGCATGGAGAGGCTCGAGCAGAGAATCCTTGACTGTGCTGCATGAGAAGCTGCTGGCTAGGCAGCCTCTAACACAACCTTTCCAAGCTGCACATTCACTCCCTCCCTCGGTCTGAAATTCCCTGAATTTGTTAGTAATCAGAGCACAACAGAAACCTTCTGGGTGAGTCAACCTAACAGAAAAAATCTGCAGGGGAGGCAATATTTTTTTTTAGTCTATTCCAAGGAGAATACACGAGTTTGGAAAGCGCTCAGTAAAAGGTTCTGATGTCTCTCCCTAAAACACTGGTGTGCTGGATTGCAGATGCAAACAAGCTCTGCAAGGGAGTGACTAATGAGACGTGGCTCTGGGGGAGAAGACCCATGTGGGATCAATGAGAGCCCTTTTCAGCCAAGCAGCTAAGAAAGTGGGAGAAGAATTCAGATAGAAGTACAACAAGAGGCCACTCACCTAAATCCCTGGAGAGATCTGACAGTGTCCCAAAGGTCACAGGACAGGATTTTACATCTGCAATATCCCATGTTCCTGCATTTAAAATGCAAACGAACAGTAACCCAAAATCTGATGTCATGTTCACAACCCCATGCTCCCAAGCTCATTACAGCCCCTCCATGTTCTCTTCATTCCAAGCCTGCATCCCCTGCTGTTGCTGGCCAAGCATCAAGCAAGCAGAAATCACCTTTATGGGCAGAGAGAGTCCAGCCCCATCACTATGTACACCTTCTCAGACTTTCAACAGGCATGTCACACCAGCATGGCACTTTCTGGACTTAAATTCCTCTCATTTGAACTGATGCCCCCTTTATGCACTGCTGGCAGAAGCTGTCATCACATATTGCTTTTGAAAGCATTAAAGTAAAACTGGTATTAATGTCCTCCCTCATCAACCCTGTACTTTGCAAGAAAAGGACTCTAGCAGTGAAGGCAACTCACATGAGGGCAACTAAGAGTATTTTCTGAATCATCAGGGTACTGGATTACTGCTGCTGGAGGTGAGTCATCATGTGCCCTGACACACCATTCAATTCAGCCACCATGCTCAATTAATCACTGAGAATGTAGTCAAAATCAAATGCTTTTGATTTAGGAATACCCCACCTTTTCCTGTTTTGAAATACACGGATATACCCTGCAGCCTAACTCTGACTGTGGGTGAGCATCCTCAGAAGGCAAGGCTTTGGCTGTAAAGGACACAGAGAATACCTGCGGGTAGAAAACAACTTGTACCCAGCAGGTAGTCTACAACACAAGGAATTCCTGCCATAAGGACCCCTCTTTTCACATTGCTGAGAAATAAATGACACCTAGCAGGGTCCAAGATGGGCAGACAACACTGCGTGTGCAGGATGAATGTTGGTGGGGCTGCATTCTGATGAGGACACAGCAATTTGTGAAGCTTCCCCTTGGCAATATTTGAATGTCAACACTCACCTACGTTGGAGAAAACATCCTCTTCTGACCTGGAGGGTGCCAATTCTTCTCGTAGGGCACCTGAGCCCTTCAGCACAGTCCCAGGCTCCGCCTTGGCAAAGAAAGCTCCTTTTCCACCACCACTGGTGTCCTCTGTGAGTGGCCACACGGCTCCCTTCTCATCCCAGTCAAAGGCTGGCTCAGCCACCGAGCTGCCCAGGGATGCTCTGCTGGGGTCTTCTCGGGAACAAACATTACCACAGGATCATCATTATTTTACATTACAAGGCAGAGTCAGCAAAGCCCTTAACACCTGCATGACCTCAGGGTTAAGCCCTGTGGGGTGCTGCATGTGGAGCTGGCACCACTGATGACAGCAGGTCAACTTACATGAACAAAGGACATGGATCCATTCAGTTTGCTGGAGAGAACGTGGAGACCTCAGCACTTGTAGCCCTTAAAGACCCTTGATAAACCAAGAGTTAAAAATCTAAACTCTTGATATTTAACTCCACATAATCCAAGTGACAAATAAGGTGGTCCAAAGGTGTCTGTATATTTTTCTATTGAAATTTCCTGTTCTCTTACCCTTCAATTTTAATAGAGCCTCTGAGAGCACTTTTAAGAGCCTTATTGCAGACAGTGCACTAACTCACACATATACCCAGCAACATCTCCCAATCCAGCTGTGTCTCCAATACCCAACTCCTATCTTAGCTTCTAAATTACTCTAATATTATAAACCTAAAGATTGTTTTGATCATTTTATCACAGATAATGATAATACTTCCAAATGTCTTAATTCCATGACCTGTCTTCATATAGTGATTATTACATATAACATGATTAACAGAAATGGATATAGGCATAAGTGCATGGCAGACACCTTCAAATCCCCAGAGGAAAGATGTGGAGTGAGCATGGAGTGTTGTTTCATTTTATCTTATCAGGATAAGAGTGTAGTCCTGTTATAGTTCTTTAGTTTGGGCGATCCTGGACTAAATAACCTGTTTGGAACTGAGAAAATCACATGTGTTTTTATACATCCATTATCAGAAAACTTCTGTTAAGCCACGCAAAAAGAACAAGCCCACGTGACACCAAGCCTTTAGCAGATCTACGATCTAACAGACATCTGCTGTCGAAATCCTGTGGGTAATGCTGTGTGCTCTGCTGTGTGTTTTAATGAGAGCATGGAGTAAAAGGCAAGCTCCCAAGTAAAAGCTCCCAAATATGTTTTTTCTTAAGTAAATAGCCTCAGTAAGTGCAAGGATTTTGCTGCCAAATGATGAATAGAGCAAGCAGAAAGATGCTGTGGGGAAGGGTAACAAACCCAGACAGATCAGGTGTGTGAATTGAGTCTGTACATTTACCTTTTTGTTTCAGCCTTTCCTTCCTTAAGTGTCTCTTTTCACGGCTGCTGATCTTGGTCTGCCAAACTCCTACAACACAGAGCAAAGTTCATTTTTATGTTATCGAAGAATTTTCTTCATTGCCTTTACTGCTTAGCACCAAGGTAAATAGCCATCTGAAAGTTTCTGATGCTGGCTGTAAAAGAGGCATGGATCTCGGGCAGCAGGTCCCCTGTGTGCAGCCTTTGATTCCTCTGCAGAGGTGTGTTACATAAGAAATCCTCATCACAGACCTGCCTGTTGTGCCCTGACTCATGTAACTGCACATATTCTTCTGCCCTGTGTCAGCCTCATGTGACACCCATTCCCATGTCTGGCAGCGGGGAGAAGTCAATGAACGTCTTAACCATTAAATAAGGCTACAGTTTACTGGGTTCCTCTAGCCCTGAACATACCCTAAGACTTGTTCTTCAATTTGGACACCCTCTCCCACTCAGCTGGTTTACACACACATTCATTCACACTCTTGGGGCCACATCCTGTCTCCATCCACGCTCTCCATGACTCAAGAAGTCAGAGGAGGTGCTGGAAAAAATGGTTCATGAAGGGAAAACACAGACCCTGGAGCTGACCCAGGCACTTCCTTTCTGTGAAATGTCCCTGAAGAACACATGAAGCATCCCTAAAAAACACATGAAAGAGTTCAGCTAGCTCATCCCCTCAAAAAATTACAGATCCATTTGGAGAAAGCCTCTGCTGTGGGCCCTTCTCCCCCAGCAGCCTCACGGGCCCCAGGAAGGACTCTGGTCCAACAGCAGCAAGGGCTTCTCCTGCTCTCACCACCACACTAATCACATTGTAATCTTTTAAGCCCAGAAAAGCTTAGAATTCGTTGTTTTCAATGTAACCCTTGGTGGGAGGAGGCAGAGAGGGGCTGGTGGGATGCAATGTACTTTCCAGTGATATTCTAGCTGCCTGAGCCTCTGCCAGATTTCTCTGCAGATCTGTTTGCAAATAAAGGTCTTGGCTCTGCTCATGGGCGTGCTCCAGGTTGGCTGTGAATTGCCCCAGCATCTTTACCAGCTTCAGCCATGGGCACAACAATGTGCTGCTCCATCTGTGTATCGGCATGGCAGAGGCCACAGGATTAGGGGAAGAGCGTGAAGAGGGGCCCTGCTGACTGCTGGGCCTCTGACCACTCCAGAGATCCTTCCTCACCTGCAGATTTGCCCTCCCTGTGTGCACAGTCGGGACCTGGGGAGTGTGGCAGGAAAGCACAGGGCTTGTCAGAGACTGAAATGTTATGGTGTATGGCGTAAACATCCTTTGAAGGACTTTTGCCCATTATAGCAAGAGTGCATGATGAAGCTGCCCACACTGGATGGGCTTTTGACTGAAACCCTGAACTGTGAGTTAAACCTCCTAAGGCAACTCGAGATAAGGAAAGTGACACTATTGTTCAAAGCATCTGGAAGAGCACACAGGGCCCAGCCCAGCAGATTCTCGGAGGTGGGGGCCCAGGTTTATCTGCTGCCGAGCTCCCACTGACCCCGCAGGTCATTGAGAGGTTTTGGGTGTGGGGGCAGTGAGCCCCCATCCTCTGCTGTGCAGAGCAGCTCAGCTGTGGGGCCCCTTCACCCCGGGAAAGCCACATCTAAGGGACATCCATCCATGTGAGGGACAGCAGAAGGGGTGTCATGGCCCGGCAAAGGAGTGCCCAGAGCCTGCACCAGGGCACTGCGCGTGATGGCAGAGACCCACAGCGCTGCGAGGGACAGGCCAGACCCGCCCCCCTCAGGGGAGGCACAGGGGCATTCCCACCCGCCCAAATGTACATTAATCCATGGGACTCCATACTTTTAGGCAGGAGACCCTCACCACCAAGAAGATCAGATGAAGGGAAGCAATGAGGCATTGTTGGAACCCATGGAGGGGTGATACGTTTCTAATCTTTGTCACT